>JAEHOC010000159.1:0-68873 GCA_016834605.1 Chlamydomonas incerta | reverse complement strand
ACGGCAGTGCGTGTGCATGCGAGCCCTACCCCGCATTTCGCCAGGCAGCCAAGCGACCCCCCGGCCTGCCCTTTCCTGGCGCGGGGCGTAACGGCAGTGCGTGTGCATGCGAGCCCTACCCCGCATTTCGCCAGGCAGCCAAAGCGACCCCCCGGCCTGCCCTTTCCTGGCGCGGGGCGTGACGGCAGTGCGTGTGCATGCGAGCCCTACCCCGCAATTCGCCCGGCAGCCAAAGCGATCCCCCGGCCTGCCCTCTCCTGGTGCGGGGCGTGACGGCAGTGCGTGTGCATGCGAGCCCTACCCGCAATTCGCCCGGCAGCCAAAGCGATCCCCCGGCCTGCCCTTTCCTGGTGCGGGACGTGACGGCAGTGCGTGTGCATGCGAGTCTCCACCCGCATTGCGCCCGGCAGCCAAAGCGATCCCCCGGCCTGCCCTCTCCTGGTGCGGGGCGTAACGGCAGCGCGTGTGCATGCGAGCCCTACCCCGCACTTCGCCCGGCAGCCAAGCGACCCCCCGGCCTGCCCTTTCCTGGCGCGGGGTTGATCGGCAGTGCGTGTGCATGCGAGCCCTACCCCGCAATTCGCCCGGCAGCCAAAGCGCCCCCCTGCCCTTTCCTGGCGCGGGGCGTGACGGCAGTGCGTGTGCATGCGAGCCCTACCCCGCATTCGCCCGGCAGCCAAAGCGATCACCCGGCCTGCCCTTTCCTGGCGCGGGGCGTAACGGCAGTGCGTGTGCATGCGAGCCCTACCCCGCAATTCGCCCGGCAGCCAAAGCGATCCCCCGGCCTGCCCTTTCCTGGTGCGGGGCGTGACGGCAGTGCGTGTGCATGCGAGCCCTACCCGCAATTCGCCCGGCAGCCAAAGCGACCCCCCGGCCTGCCCTTTCCTGGTGCGGGACGTGACGGCAGTGCGTGTGCATGCGAGCCCTACCCCGCATTCGCCAGGCAGCCAAGCGACCCCCCGGCCTGCCCTTACCTGGCGCGGGGCGTGACGGCAGTGCGTGTGCATGCGAGCCCTACCCCGCAATTCGCCAGGCAGCCAAAGCGACCCCCCCGGCTGCCCTTACCTGGCGCGGGGCGTGAACGGCAGTGCGTGTGCATGCGAGCCGTATCCCGCAATTCGCCAGGCAGCCAAAGCGACCCCCGGCCTGCCCTTACCTGGCGCGGGGCGTGAACGGCAGTGCGTGTGCATGCGAGCCCTACCCCGCAATTCGCCCGGCAGCCAAAGCGATCCCCCGGCCTGCCCTTTCCTGGCGCGGGGCGTGAACGGCAGTGCGTGTGATGCGAGTCTTCACCGCATTTCGCCCGGCAGCCAAAGCGATCCCCCGGCCTGCCCTTTCCTGGTGCGGGACGTGACGGCAGTGCGTGTGCATGCGAGTCTCCACCGCATTGCGCCCGGCAGCCAAATGTTTCCCCGGCCTGCCCTCTTCCTGGTGCGGGGCGTAACGGCAGTGCGTGTGCATGCGAGCCCTACCCCGCACTTCGCCCGGCAGCCAAAGCGACCCCCCGGCCTGCCCTTCCCTGGCGCGGGGCGTGACGGCAGTGCGTGTGCATGCGAGCCCTACCCCGCAATTCGCCCGGCAGCCAAAGCGTTCCCCCGGCCTGCCCTTTCCTGGTGCGGGACGTGACGGCAGTGCGTGTGCATGCGAGTCTACACCGCATTCGCCCGGCAGCCAAATGTTTCCCCGGCCTGCCCTCTCCTGGTGCGGGGCGTAACGGCAGTGCGTGTGCATGCGAGCCCTACCCCGCACTTCGCCCGGCAGCCAAAGCGACCCCCCGGCCTGCCCTTCCTTGCGCGGGGCGTGACGGCAGTGCGTGTGCATGCGAGCCCTACCCCGCAATTCGCCCGGCAGCCAAAGCGTTCACCCGGCCTGCCCTTTCCTGGTGCGGGACGTGACGGCAGTGCGTGTGCATGCGAGCCCTACCCCGCATTTCGCCCGGCAGCCAAAGCGTTTCCCCGGCCTGCCCTTTCCTGGTGCGGGCGTAACGGCAGTGCGTGTGCATGCGAGCCCTACCCCGCATTTCGCCCGGCAGCCAAAGCGACCCCCCGGCCTGCCCTTCCCTGGCGCGGGGCGTGACGGCAGTGCGTGTGCATGCGAGCCCTACCCCGCAATTCGCCCGGCAGCCAAAGCGACCCCCCGGCCTGCCCTTTCCTGGTGCGGGACGTGACGGCAGTGCGTGTGCATGCGAGCCCTACCCCGCATTTCGCCAGGCAGCCAAAGCGACCCCCCGGGCTGCCCTTACCTGGCGCGGGGCGTGACGGCAGTGCGTGTGCATGCGAGCCGTATCCCGCAATTCGCCAGGCAGCCAAAGCGACCCCCCGGCCTGCCCTTACCTGGCGCGGGGCGTGAACGGCAGTGCGTGTGCATGCGAGCCCTACCCCGCAATTCGCCCGGCAGCCAAAGCGATCCCCCGGCCTGCCCTTTCCTGGCGCGGGGCGTGAACGGCAGTGCGTGTGCATGCGAGCCCTCACCGCATTTCGCCCGGCAGCCAAAGCGATCCCCCGGCCTGCCCTTTCCTGGTGCGGGACGTGACGGCAGTGCGTGTGCATGCGAGTCTCCACCGCATTCGCCCGGCAGCCAAATGTTCCCCGGCCTGCCCTTTCCTGGTGCGGGGCGTAACGGCAGTGCGTGTGCATGCGAGCCCTACCCCGCATTCGCCCGGCAGCCAAAGCGACCCCCCGGCCTGCCTTTCCTGGCGCGGGGCGTGACGGCAGTGCGTGTGCATGCGAGCCCTACCCCGCAATTCGCCCGGCAGCCAAAGCGTTCCCCGGCCTGCCCTTTCCTGGTGCGGGACGTGACGGCAGTGCGTGTGCATGCGAGTCCTACCCGCATTTCGCCCGGCAGCCAAATGTTTCCCCGGCCTGCCCTCTCCTGGTGCGGGGCGTAACGGCAGTGCGTGTGCACGCGAGCCCTACCCCGCAATTCGCCCGGCAGCCAAAGCGACCCCCCGGCCTGCCCTTCCTGGCGCGGGCGTGACGGCAGTGCGTGTGCATGCGAGCCCTACCCCGCATTCGCCCGGCAGCCAAAGTTCCCCCGGCCTGCCCTTTCCTGGTGCGGGACGTGACGGCAGTGCGTGTGCATGCGAGTCTACACCGCATTGCGCCCGGCAGCCAAAGTTTCCCCGGCCTGCCCTTTCCTGGTGCGGGGCGTAACGGCAGTGCGTGTGCATGCGAGCCCTACCCCGCACTTCGCCCGGCAGCCAAAGCGACCCCCCGGCCTGCCCTTTCCTGGCGCGGGGCGTGACGGCAGTGCGTGTGCATGCGAGCCCTACCCCGCAATTCGCCCGGCAGCCAAAGTGTTCCCCCGGCCTGCCCTTTCCTGGTGCGGGGCGTGGACGGCAGTGCGTGTGCATGCGAGCCCTACCCCGCAATTCGCCCGGCAGCCAAAGTGTTCCCCCGGCCTGCCCTTTCCTGGTGCGGGGCGTGAACGGCAGTGCGTGTGCATGCGAGCCCTACCCCGCATTTCGCCAGGCAGCCAAAGCGACCCCCCGGCCTGCCCTTTCCTGGTGCGGGACGTGACGGCAGTGCGTGTGCATGCGAGCCCTATCCCGCAATTCGCCCGGCAGCCAAAGCGACCCCCCGGCCTGCCCTTTCCTGGCGCGGGACGTGAACGGCAGTGCGTGTGCATGCGAGCCCTACCCCGCAATTCGCCCGCAGCCAAAGCGACCCCCCGGGCTGCCCTTACCTGGCGCGGGGCGTGAACGGCAGTGCGTGTGCATGCGAGCCCTACCCCGCATTTCGCCAGGCAGCCAAAGCGTTCCCCCGGCCTGCCCTTCCTGGCGCGGGGCGTGAACGGCAGTGCGTGTGCATGCGAGCCCTACCCCGCAATTCGCCCGGCAGCCAAAGCGATCCCCCGGCCTGCCCTTTCCTGGTGCGGGGCGTGAACGGCAGTGCGTGTGCATGCGAGTCTTCACCGCATTTCGCCCGGCAGCCAAAGCGTTCCCCGGCCTGCCCTTTCCTGGTGCGGGGCGTGACGGCAGTGCGTGTGCATGCGAGCCCTACCCCGCAATTCGCCCGGCAGCCAAAGCGACCCCCCGGCCTGCCCTTCCCTGGCGCGGGGCGTGACGGCAGTGCGTGTGCATGCGAGCCCTACCCCGCATTTCGCCCGGCAGCCAAAGCGATCCCCCGGCCTGCCCTCTCCTGGTGCGGGGCGTGACGGCCGTGCGTGTGCACGCGAGCCCTACCCCGCAATTCGCCCGGCAGCCAAAGCGATCCCCCGGCCTGCCCTTTCCTGGCGCGGGGCGTGGACGGTAGTGCGTGTGCATGCGAGTCTCCCCGCATTCGCCCGGCAGCCAAATGTTTCCCCGGCCTGCCCTTTCCTGGTGCGGGGCGTAACGGCAGTGCGTGTGCATGCGAGCCCTACCCCGCATTCGCCCGGCAGCCAAAGCGACCCCCCGGCCTGCCCTTCCCTGGCGCGGGGCGTGACGGCAGTGCGTGTGCATGCGAGCCCTACCCCGCATTTCGCCCGGCAGCCAAAGCGATCCCCCGGCCTGCCCTTTCCTGGTGCGGGGCGTGACGGCAGTGCGTGTGCATGCGAGCCCTACCCCGCAATTCGCCCGGCAGCCAAAGCGTTCCCCCGGCCTGCCCTTTCCTGGTGCGGGACGTGACGGCAGTGCGTGTGCATGCGAGCCTCCCCGCATTCGCCCGGCAGCCAAAGCGACCCCCCGGCCTGCCCTTTCCTGGTGCGGGGCGTGACGGCAGTGCGTGTGCATGCGAGCCCTACCCCGCAATTCGCCAGGCAGCCAAAGCGACCCCCCGGGCTGCCCTTTCCTGGCGCGGGGCGTGAACGGCAGTGCGTGTGCATGCGAGCCCTACCCGCATTCGCCCGGCAGCCAAAGCGATCCCCCGGCCTGCCCTTCCTGGTGCGGGGCGTGACGGCAGTGCGTGTGCATGCGAGCCCTACCCCGCAATTCGCCCGGCAGCCAAAGCGATCCCCCGGCCTGCCCTTTCCTGGCGCGGGGCGTGACGGCAGTGCGTGTGCATGCGAGCCTTCACCGCATTTCGCCCGGCAGCCAAAGCGACCCCCGGCCTGCCCTTACCTGGTGCGGGCGTGACGGCAGTGCGTGTGCATGCGAGTCTCCACCGCATTCGCCCGGCAGCCAAATGTTCCCCGGCCTGCCAGCTCCTGGTGCGGGGCGTAACGGCAGGGCGTGTGCATGCGAGCCCTACCCCGCACTTCGCCCGGCAGCCAAAGCGACCCCCCGGCCTGCCCTTTCCTGCGCGGGGCGTGACGGCAGTGCGTGTGCATGCGAGCCCTACCCCGCAATTCGCCCGGCAGCCAGAGCGATACCCCGGCCTGCCCTTTCCTGGTGCGGGGCGTGGACGGCAGTGCGTGTGCATGCGAGCCCTACCCCGCAATTCGCTCGGCAGCCAAAGTGGTCCCCCGGCCTGCCTTTTCCTGGTGCGGGACGTGACGACAGTGCGTGTGCATGCGCGTCTTCACCGCATTTCGCCCGTCAGCCAATATTTTTCCCCGGCCTGCCCTTTCCTGGTGCGGGGCGTGACGGCAGTGCGTGTGCATGCGAGCCCTACCCCGCAATTCGCCCGGCAGCCAAAGTGTTCCCCCGGCCTGCCCTTTCCTGGTGCGGGGCGTGACGGCAGTGCGTGTGCATGCGAGCCCTACCCCGCAATTCGCCCGGCAGCCAAAGTGGTCCCCCGGCCTGCCCTTTCCTGGTGCGGGACGTGACGGCAGTGCGTGTGCATGCGAGTCTTCACCGCATTGCGCCCGGCAGCCAAAGCGACCCCCGGCCTGCCCTTTCCTGGTGCAGGACGTGACGGCAGTGCGTGTGCATGCGAGCCCTACCCCGCATTTCGCCAGGCAGCCAAAGCGACCCCCGGGCTGCCCTTACCTGGCGCGGGGCGTAACGGCAGTGCGTGTGCATGCGAGCCCTACCCCGCATTTCGCCAGGCAGCCAAAGCGACCCCCCGGGCTGCCCTTACCTGGCGCGGGGCGTGAACGGCAGTGCGTGTGCATGCGAGCCGTATCCCGCAATTCGCCAGGCAGCCAAAGCGACCCCCCGGCCTGCCCTTACCTGGCGCGGGGCGTGAACGGCAGTGCGTGTGCATGCGAGCCCTACCCCGCAATTCGCCCGGCAGCCAAAGCGATCCCCGGCCTGCCCTTTCCTGGCGCGGGGCGTGAACGGCAGTGCGTGTGCATGCGAGCCCTACCCCGCAATTCGCCCGGCAGCCAAAGCGATCCCCCGGCCTGCCCTTTCCTGGTGCGGGACGTGACGGCAGTGCGTGTGCATGCGAGCCGTATCCCGCAATTCGCCCGGCAGCCAAAGCGATCCCCCGGCCTGCCCTTCCTGGTGCGGGGCGTGAACGGCAGTGCGTGTGCATGCGAGCCCTACCCCGCAATTCGCCAGGCAGCCAAAGCGACCCCCCGGCCTGCCCTTACCTGGCGCGGGGCGTGATCGGCAGTGCGTGTGCATGCGAGCCCTACCCCCGCAATTCGCCCGGCAGCCAAAGTGTTCACCCGGCCTGCCCTTTCCTGGTGCGGGGCGTGGACGGCAGTGCGTGTGCATGCGAGCCCTACCCCGCATTTCGCCCGGCAGCCAAAGTGTTCACCCGGCCTGCCCTTTCCTGGTGCGGGGCGTGAACGGCAGTGCGTGTGCATGCGAGCCCTACCCCGCAATTCGCTCGGCAGCCAAAGTGGTCCCCCGGCCTGCCCTTTCCTGGTGCGGGACGTGACGACAGTGCGTGTGCATGCGCGTCTTCACTGCATTGCGCCCGGCAGCCAAAGCGACCCCCCGGCCTGCCCTTTCCTGGTGCAGGACGTGACGGCAGTAGCGTGTGCATGCGAGCCCTTACCCCCGCATTTCGCCAGGCAGCCAAAGCGACCCCACGGGCTGCCCTGTTACCTGGCGACGGGGACGTCGTAACGGCAGTGCGTGTGCATGCGAGCCCGTTTTTTTATCCCGCAATTCGCCAGGGCAAGCCAAAGCGACCCCCCCGGGCTGGCCCTTACCTGGCGCGGGGCGTGCACGGCAGTTGGCGTGTGCTATCGCGAGCCATATCCCGCAATTCGCCAGGGCAGCCAAAGCGACCCACACGGCCTGCCCTTACCTGGCGCGGGGTCATGAACGGGCAGTGCGTGTGCACGCCGAGCCCTACCCCGCAATTCGCCCTGCAGCCAAAGCGATCCCCCGGCTGCCCTTTCCGGCGCGGGGCGTGAACGGCAGTGCGTGTGATGCGAGTCTTCACCGCATTTCGCCCAGCAGCCAAAGCGAATCCCCCGGCCTGCCCTTTCCTGGTGCGGGACGTGACGGCAGTGCGTGTGCATGCCGAGTCCACCGCATTGCGCCCGTCAGCCATATGTTTCCACGGCCTGCCTCTCCTGGTGCGGGGCGTAACGGCAGCGCGTGTGCATGCGAGCCCTACCCCGCACTTCGCCCGGCTGCCAGAGCGACCCCCCGGCCTGCTCTTCCCTTGCGCGGGGGCGTGATCGGCAGTACGTGTGCATGCGAGCCCTACCCCGCAATTCGCCCGGCAGCCAAAGTGTTCACCCGGCCTGCCCTTTCCTGGTGCGGGGCGTGGACGGCAGTGCGTGTGCATGCGAGCCCTACCCCGCAATTCGCCGGCAGCCAAAGTGTTCACCCGGCCTGCCCTTTCCTGGTGCGGGTCGTAACGGCAGTGCGTGTGCATGCGAGCCCTACCCCGCATTTCGCTCGGCAGCCAAAGTGGTCCCCCGGCCTGCCCTTTCCTGGTGCGGGACGTGACGACAGTGCGTGTGCATGCGCGTCTTCACTGCATTGCGCCCGGCAGCCAAAGCGACCCCCCGGCCTGCCCTTTCCTGGTGCAGGACGTGACGGCAGAGCGTGTGCATGCGAGCCCTACCCCGCATTGCGCCAGGCAGCCAAAGCGACCCCCCGGGCTGCCCCTTACCTGGCGCGGGGCGTAACGGCAGTGCGGTGCATGCGAGCCCTACCCCGCAATTCGCCAGGCAGCCAAAGCGACCCCCCGGGCCTGCCCTTACCTGGCGCGGGGGCGTGAACGGCAGTGCGTGTGCATGCGAGCCGTATCCCGCAATTCGCCAGGCAGCCAAAGCGACCCCCCGGCCTGCCCTTACTGGCGCGGGGCATGAACGGCAGTGCGTGTGCACGCGAGCCGCTACCCCGCAATTCGCCCGGCAGCCAAAGCGATTCCCCCGGCCTGCCCTTTCCTGGCGCGGGGCGTGAACGGCAGTGCGTGTGATGCGAGTCTTCACCGCATTTCGCCCAGCAGCCAAAGTGATCCCCGGCCTGCCCTTTCCTGGTGCGGGACGTGACGGCAGTGCGTGTGCATGCGAGTCTCCACCGCATTGCGCCCGTCAGCCAATATGTTCCCCGGCCTGCCCTCTCCCTGGTGCGGGCGTAACGGCAGCGCGTGTGCATGCGAGCCCTACCCCGCACTTCGCCCGGCTGCCAGAGCGACCCCCCCCGGCCTGCTCTTCCCTTGCGCGGGCGTGATTCGGCAGTACGTGTGCATGCGAGCCCTACCCCGCAATTCGCCCGGCAGCCAAAGTGTTTCACCCGGCCTGCCCTTTCCTGGTGCGGGGCGTGGACGGCAGTGCGTGTGCATGCGAGCCCTACCCCCGCAATTCGCCCGCAGCCAAAGTGTTCACCCGGCCTGCCCTTTCCTGGTGCGGGTCGTAACGGCAGTGCGTGTGCATGCGAGCCCTACCCCGCATTTCGCTCGGCAGCCAAAGTGGTCCCCCGGCCTGCCCTTTCCTGGTGCGGGACGTGACGACAGTGCGTGTGCATGCGCGTCTTCACTGCATTGCGCCCGGCAGCCAAAGCGACCCCCCGGGCTGCCCTTTCCTGGCGCGGGGCGTAACGGCAGTGCGTGTGCATGCGAGCCCTACCCCGCAATTCGCCAGGCAGCCAAAGCGACCCCCCGGGCTGCCCTTACCTGGCGCGGGGCGTGAACGGCAGTGCGTGTGCATGCGAGCCGTATCCCGCAATTCGCCAGGCAGCCAAAGCGACCCCCCGGCCTGCCCTTACCTGGCGCGGGGCAATGAACGGCAGTGCGTGTGCACGCGAGCCCTACCCCGCAATTCGCCCGGCAGCCAAAGCGATCCCCCGGCCTGCCCTTTCCTGGCGCGGGGCGTGAACGGCAGTGCGTGTGATGCGAGTCTTCACCGCATTTCGCCCGGCAGCCAAAGCGATCCCCCGGCCTGCCCTTTCCTGGTGCGGGACGTGACGGCAGTGCGTGTGCATGCGAGTCTCCACCGCATTGCGCCCGTCAGCCAATAGTTTCCCCGGCCTGCCCTCTCCTGGTGCGGGGCGTAACGGCAGCGCGTGTGCATGCGAGCCCTACCCCGCACTTCGCCCGGCTGCCAGAGCGACCCCCCGGCCTGCTCTTTCCCTTGCGCGGGGCGTGATCGGCAGTACGTGTGCATGCGAGCCCTACCCCGCACTTCGCCCGGCAGCCAAAGTGTTTCACCCGGCCTGCCCTTACCTGGTGCGGGACGTGACGGCAGTGCGTTGCATGCGAGCCCTACCCCGCAATTCGCCCGGCAGCCAAAGTGTTCACCCGGCCTGCCCTTATCCTGGTGCGGGTCGTAACGGCAGTGCGTGTGCATGCGAGCCCTACCCCCGCATTTCGCTCGGCAGCCAAAGTGGTCCCCCGGCATGCCCTTTCCTGGTGCGGGACGTGACGACAGTGCGTGTGCATGCCGGCCTTCACTGCATTGCGCCCGGCAGCCAAAGCGACCCCCGGCCTGCCCTTTACCTGGTGCAGGACGTGACGGCAGAGCGTGTGCATGCGAGCCCTACCCCGCATTTCGCCAGGCAGCCAAAGCGACCCCCCCCGGGCTGCCCTTACCTGGCGCGGGGCGTAACGGCAGTGCGTGTGCATGCGAGCCCTACCCCGCATTCGCCCGGCAGCCAAAGCGATCCCCCGGCCTGCCCTTTCCTGGCGCGGGGCGTGAACGGCAGTGCGTGTGATGCGAGTCTTCACCGCATTTCGCCCAGCAGCCAAAGCGATCCCCCGGCCTGCCCTTTCCTGGTGCGGGACGTGACGGCAGTGCGTGTGCATGCGAGTCTCCACCGCATTGCGCCCGTCAGCCAATATGTTTCCCCGGCCTGCCCCTCTCCTGGGCGGGGCGTAACGGCAGCGCGTGTGCATGCGAGCCCTACCCCGCCACTTCGCCCGGATGCCAGAGCGACCCCCCCGGCCTGCTCTTCCCTTGCGCGGGGCGTGATCGGCAGACGTGTGCATGCGAGCCCCTACCACGCAATTCGCCCGGCAGCCAAAGTGTCACCCGGCCTGCCCTTTCCTGTGCGGGGCGTGAACGGCAGTGGTGTGCATGCGAGCCCTACCCCGCAATTTCGCAGGCAGCCAAAGCGTTACCCCCGGCCTGCCCTTTCCTGGCGCGGGGCGTGAACGGCAGTGCGTGTGATGCGAGCCTATCCCCGCATTTCGCCCGGCAGCCAAAGGTCCCCCCGGCCTGCCCTTTCCTGGTGCGGGACAGTGACGGCAGTGCGTGTGCATGCGCGTCCTTCACGCATGCGCCCGGCAGCCAAAGCGATCCCCCGGCCTGCCCTTTCCTGGTGCAGGACGTGACGGCAGGCGTGTGCATGCGAGCCCTACCCCGCATTTCGCCAGGCAGCCAAAGCGACCCCCGGGCTGCCCCTTACCTGGCTCCGGGCGTAACGGCAGTGCGTGTGCATGCGAGCCCTACCCGCAATTCGCCAGGCAGCCAAAGCGACCCCCCGGGCTGCCCTTACCTGGGCGGGGCGTGAACGGCAGTGCGTGTGCATGCGAGCCGTATCCCGCAATTCGCCAGGCAGCCAAAGCGACCCCCCCGGCCTGCCCTTCTCCCTGGCGGCGGGCAATGAACGGCAGTGCGTGTGCACGCGAGCCCTACCCCGCAATTCGCCCGGCAGCCAAAGCGATCCCCCGGCCTGCCCTTTCCTGGCGCGGGGCTGTGAACGGCAGTGCGTGTGATGCGAGTCTTCACGCATTTTCGCCCAGCAGCCAATGGTCCCCCGGCCTGCCCTTTCCTGGTGCGGGACGTGACGGCAGTGCGTGTGCATGCGAGTCTCCACGGCATTGCGCCCCGTCAGCCAAAGCGATTCCCCCGGCCTGCCCCTCTCCTGGTGCGGGGCGTAACGGCAGCGCGTGTGCATGCGAGCCCTACCCCGCACGTCGCCCGGCTGCCAGAGCGACCCCCCGGCCTGCTCTTCCCTTGCGCGGGGCGTGATCGGCAGTACGTGTGCATGCGAGCCCTACCCCGCAATTCGCCCGGCAGCCCAAGTGTTCACCCGGCCTGCCTTCTGGTGGCGGGGCGTGGACGGCAGTGCGTGTGCATGCGAGCCTACCCCGCAATTCGCCCGGCAGCCAAGTTTTCACCCGGCTGCCCTTTCTGGTGCGGGTCGTAACGGCAGTGCGTGTGCATGCGAGCCCTACCCCGCATTTCGCTCGGCAGCCAAAGTGGTCCCCCGGCCTGCCCTTTCCTGGTGCGGGACGTGACGACAGAGGGTGCGTTGCGAGCGCGTATTCACTCGCATTCGCCCGGCAGCCAAAGCGAACCCCCCGGCTTGCCCTTACCTGGGCGCGGGGCGTAACGGCAGTTGCGTGTGCATGCGAGCCCTACCCCGCCAATTCGCCAGGCAGCCAAAGCGACCCCCCGGGCTGCCCTACCTGGCGCGGGCAGTGAACGGCAGTGCGTGTGCATGCGAGCCGTATCCCGCAATTCGCCAGGCAGCCAAAGCGACCCCCCGGCCTGCCCTTACCTGGCGCGGGGCATGAACGGCAGTGCGTGTGCACGCGAGCCCTACCCCGCAATTCGCCCGGCAGCCAAAGCGATCCCCCGGCCTGCCCTTTCCTGGCGCGTGGCGTGAACGCAGTGCGTGTGATGCGAGTCTTCACCGCATTTCGCCCGGCAGCCAAAGCGATCCCCCGGCCTGCCCTTTCCTGGTTGCGGGACGTGACGGCAGTGCGGTGATGCGAGTCTCTCCACCGCATTGCAAGCCCGTCAGCCAATATGTTTCCCCGGCTGCCCTCTCCTGGTGCGGGGGCGTAACGGCAGCGCGTGTGCATGCGAGCCCTACCCCGCACTTCGCCGGCTGCCAGACCGACCCCCCGGCCTGCTCTTCCCTTGCGCGGGCGTGATCGGCAGTACGTGTGCATGCGATGCCCTACCCCGCAATTCGCCGGCAGCCAAAGTGTTCACCCGGCCTGCCCTTACCTGGTGCGGGACGTGACGGCAGTGCGTGTGCATGCGAGCCCTACCCCGCAATTCGCCCAGCAGCCAAAGTGTTCCCCCGGCCTGCCCTTTCCTGGTGCGGGTCGTAACGGCAGTGCGTGTGCATGCGAGCCCTACCCCGCATTTCGCCCGGCAGCCAAAGTGGTCCCCGGCCTGCCCTTTCCTGGTGCGGGACGTGACGGCAGTGCGTGTGCATGCGAGTCTTCACCGCATTGCGCCCGGCAGCCAAAGCGACCCCCCGGCCTGCCCTTACCTGGTGCAGGACGTGACGGCAGTGCGTGTGCATGCGAGCCCTACCCCGCATTTCGCCAGGCAGCCAAAGCGACCCCCCGGGCTGCCCTTACCTGGCGCGGGGCGTAACGGCAGTGCGTGTGCATGCGAGCCCTACCCCGCAATTCGCCCGGCAGCCAAAGCGATCCCCCGGCCTGCCCTTTCCTGGCGCGGGGCGTGAACGGCAGTGCGTGTGATGCGAGTCTTCACCGCATTTCGCCCAGCAGCCAAAGCGATCCCCCGGCCTGCCCTTTCCTGGTGCGGGACGTGACGGCAGTGCGTGTGCATGCGAGTCTCCCCCGCATTGCGCCCGGCAGCCAAATGTTCCCCCGGCCTGCCCTCTCCTGGTGCGGGGCGTAACGGCAGTGCGTGTGCATGCGAGCCCTACCCCGCACTTCGCCCGGCTGCCAGAGCGGACCCCCCGGCCGCTATTCCCTTGCGCGGGGCGTGATCGGCAGTACGTGTGCATGCGAGCCCTACCCCGCAATTCGCCCGGGCAGCCAAAGTGTTCACCCGGCCTGCCCTTTCCTGGTGCGGGGCGTGGACGGCAGTGCGGTGCATGCGAGGCCCTACCCCGCAATTCGCCCGGCAGCCAAAGTGTTCACCCGGCCTGCCCTTTCCTGGTGCGGGTCGTAACGGCAGTGCGTGTTGCATTGCTAGCCGTACCCCCGCACATTTCGCTCGGCAGCCAAAGTGGTCCCCCCCCGGCCTGCCCTTTCCTGGTGCGGGACCTTGACGGACAGTGCGTGTGCATGCAGCGTCTTCACTGCATTGCGCCCGGCAGCCAAAGCGTACCCCCCGGCCTGCCCGTTCCTGGTTGCAGGACGTGACAGCAGTGCGTGTGGCATGCGAGCCATCTACCCCGGCATTTCGCCAGGCAGCCCAAGCGACCCCCCGGGCTGCCCTACTGGCCGCGGGGGCGTAACGGCAGTGCGTGTGCATGCGAGCCCTACCCCGCATTTCGCCAGGCAGCCAAAGCGACCCCCCGGCTGCCCTTACCTGGCGCGGGGCGTGAACGGCAGTGCGTGTGCATGCGAGCCGTATCCCGCAATTCGCCAGGCAGCCAAAGCGACCCCCCGGCCTGCCCTTACCTGGCGCGGGGCATGAACGGCAGTGCGTGTGCACGCGAGCCCTACCCCGCAATTCGCCCGGCAGCCAAAGCGATCCCCCGGCCTGCCCTTTCCTGGCGCGGGGCGTGAACGGCAGTGCGTGTGTGATGCGAGTCTTCACCGCATTTCGCCCGGCAGCCAAAGCGATCCCCCGGCCTGCCCTTCCTGGTGCGGGACGTGACGGCAGTGCGTGTGCATGCGAGCCCTTAACCCCGCATTTCGCCAGGCAGCCAAAGCGTACCCCCCGGGCTGCCCTTACCTGGCGCGGGGGCCCGTCGTAACGGGCAGTGCCGTGATGCATGCGAGCCCTACCCCCGACATTTCGCCAGGCAGCCAAGCGACCCCCCCGGGCTGCCCCTTACCTGGCGCGGGACGTGAACGGCAGTGCGTGTGCATGCGAGCCGTATCCCGCAATTCGCCAGGCAGCCAAAGCGACCCCCCGGCCTGCCCTTACCTGGTGCAGGACGTGACGGCAGAGCGTGTGCATGCGAGCCCTACCCCGCAATTCGCCCGGCAGCCAAAGCGATCCCCCGGCCTGCCCTTTCCTGGCGCGGGGCGTGAACGGCAGTGCGTGTGATGCGAGTCTTCACCGCATTTCGCCCGTCAGCCAATATGTTTCCCCGGCCTGCCCTTTCCTGGTGCGGGACGTGACGGCAGTGCGTGTGCATGCGAGTCTCCACCTCATTGCGCCCGTCAGCCAATATGTTTCCCCGGCCTGCCCTCTCCTGGTGCGGTGCGTAACGGCAGCGCGTGTGCATGCGAGCCCTACCCCGCACTTCGCCCGGCTGCCAGAGCGACCCCCCGGCCTGCTCTTCCCTTGCGCGGGGCGTGATCGGCAGTACGTGTGCATGCGAGCCCTACCCCGCAATTCGCCCGGCAGCCAAAGTGTTCACCCGGCCTGCCCTTTCCTGGTGCGGGGCGTGGACGGCAGTGCGTGTGCATGCGAGCCCTACCCCGCATTGCGCCCGTCAGCCAATATGTTTCCCCGGCCTGCCCTCTCCTGGTGCGGGGCGTAACGGCAGCGCGTGTGCATGCGAGCCCTACCCCGCACTTCGCCCGGCTGCCAGAGCGACCCCCCGGCCTGCCCTTTCCTGGTGCGGGACGTGACGGCAGTGCGTGTGCATGCGAGTCTCCACCGCATTGCGCCCAGCAGCCAAAGCGACCCCCCGGCCTGCCCTTTCCTGGTGCAGGACGTGACGGCAGTGCGTGTGCATGCGAGCCCTGTCCCGCATTTCGCCAGGCAGCCAAAGCGACCCCCCGGGCTGCCCTTACCTGGCGCGGGGCGTAACGGCAGTGCATGTGCATGCGAGCCGTATCCCGCAATTCGCCAGGCAGCCAAAGCGACCCCCCGGCCTGCCCTTACCTGGCGCGGGGCATGAACGGCAGTGCGTGTGCACGCGAGCCCTACCCCGCATTTCGCCAGGCAGCCAAAGCGACCCCCCGGGCTGCCCTTACCTGGCGCGGGGCGTAACGGCAGTGCGTGTGCATGCGAGCCGTATCCCGCAATTCGCCAGGCAGCCAAAGCGACCCCCCGGCCTGCCCTTACCTGGCGCGGGGCATGAACGGCAGTGCGTGTGCACGCGAGCCCTACCCCGCAATTCGCCCGGCAGCCAAAGCGATCCCCCGGCCTGCCCTTTCCTGGCGCGGGGCGTGAACGGCAGTGCGTGTGATGCGAGTCTTCACCGCATTTCGCCCGGCAGCCAAAGCGATCCCCCGGCCTGCCCTTTCCTGGTGCGGGACGTGACGGCAGTGCGTGTGCATGCGAGTCTCCACCGCATTGCGCCCGTCAGCCAATATGTTTCCCCGGCCTGCCCTCTCCTGGTGCGGGGCGTAACGGCAGCGCGTGCGCATGCGAGCCCTACCCCGCACTTCGCCCGGCTGCCAGAGCGACCCCCCGGCCTGCTCTTCCCTTGCGCGGGGCGTGATCGGCAGTACGTGTGCATGCGAGCCCTACCCCGCAATTCGCCCGGCAGCCAAAGTGTTCACCCGGCCTGCCCTTTCCTGGTGCGGGGCGTGGACGGCAGTGCGTGTGCATGCGAGCCCTACCCCGCAATTCGCCAGGCAGCCAAAGTGTTCACCCGGCCTGCCCTTTCCTGGTGCGGGTCGTAACGGCAGTGCGTGTGCATGCGAGCCCTACCCCGCATTTCGCTCGGCAGCCAAAGTGGTCCCCCGGCCTGCCCTTTCCTGGTGCGGGACGTGACGACAGTGCGTGTGCATGCGCGTCTTCACTGCATTGCGCCCGGCAGCCAAAGCGACCCCCCGGCCTGCCCTTTCCTGGTGCAGGACGTGACGGCAGAGCGTGTGCATGCGAGCCCTACCCCGCATTTCGCCAGGCAGCCAAAGCGACCCCCCGGCCTGCCCTTTCCTGGTGCAGGACGTGGACGGCAGTGCGTGTGCATGCGAGCCCTATCCCGCAATTCGCCAGGCAGCCAAAGCGACCCCCCGGGCTGCCCTTACCTGGCGCGGGGCGTGAACGGCAGTGCGTGTGCATGCGAGCCGTATCCCGCAATTCGCCAGGCAGCCAAAGCGACCCCCCGGCCTGCCCTTACCTGGCGCAGGACGTGGACGGCAGTGCGTGTGCATGCGAGCCCTGTCCCGCATTTCGCCAGGCAGCCAAAGCGACCCCCCGGGCTGCCCTTACCTGGCGCGGGGCGTGAACGGCAGTGCGTGTGCATGCGAGCCGTATCCCGCAATTCGCCAGGCAGCCAAAGCGATGCCCCGGCCTGCTCTTCCCTTGCGCGGGGCGTGATCGGCAGTACATGTGCATGCGAGCCCTACCCCGCGATTCGCCCGGCAGCCAAAGTGTTCACCCGGCCTGCCCTTTCCTGGTGCGGGGCGTGGACGGCAGTGCGTGTGCATGCGAGCCCTACCCCGCAATTCGCCCGGCAGCCAAAGTGTTCACCCGGCCTGCCCTTTCCTGGTGCGGGTCGTGACGGCAGTGCGTGTGCATGCGAGCCGTACCCCGCATTTCGCTCGGCAGCCAAAGTGGTCCCCCGGCCTGCCCTTTCCTGGTGCGGGACGTGACGGCAGTGCGTGTGCATGCGAGTCTACACCGCATTGCGCCCGTCAGCCAATATGTTTCCCCGGCCTGCCCTCTCCTGGTGCGGGGCGTAACGGCAGCGCGTGTGCACGCGAGCCCTACCCCGCACTTCGCCCGGCTGCCAGAGCGACCCCCCGGCCTGCTCTTCCCTTGCGCGGGGCGTGATCGGCAGTACGTGTGCATGCGCGTCTTCACTGCATTGCGCCCGGCAGCCAAAGCGACCCCCCGGCCTGCCCTTTCCTGGTGCGGGTCGTAACGGCAGTGCGTGTGCATGCGAGCCCTACCCCGCATTTCGCTCGGCAGCCAAAGTGGTCCCCCGGCCTGCCCTTTCCTGGTGCGGGACGTGACGACAGTGCGTGTGCATGCGCGTCTTCACTGCATTGCGCCCGGCAGCCAAAGCGACCCCCCGGCCTGCCCTTTCCTGGTGCGGGACGTGACGGCAGTGCGTGTGCATGCGAGCCCTACCCCGCATTTCGCCAGGCAGCCAAAGCGACCCCCCGGGCTGCCCTTACCTGGCGCGGGGCGTAACGGCAGTGCGTGTGCATGCGAGCCGTATCCCGCAATTCGCCAGGCAGCCAAAGCGACCCCCCGGGCTGCCCTTACCTGGCGCGGGGCGTAACGGCAGTGCGTGTGCATGCGAGCCCTACCCCGCAATTCGCCCGGCAGCCAAAGTGTTCACCCGGCCTGCCCTTTCCTGGTGCGGGGCGTGGACGGCAGTGCGTGTGCATGCGAGCCCTACCCCGCAATTCGCCCGGCAGCCAAAGTGTTCACCCGGCCTGCCCTTTCCTGGTGCGGGACGTGACGGCAGTGCGTGTGCATGCGAGCCCTACCCCGCATTTCGCTCGGCAGCCAAAGTGGTCCCCCGGCCTGCCCTTTCCTGTTGCGGGACGTGACGACAGGGCGTGTGCATGCGCGTCTTCACTGCATTGCGCCCAGCAGCCAAAGCGACCCCCCGGCCTGCCCTTTCCTGGTGCAGGACGTGACGGCAGAGCGTGTGCATGCGAGCCCTACCCCGCATTTCGCCAGGCAGCCAAAGCGACCCCCCGGGCTGCCCTTACCTGGCGCGGGGCGTAACGGCAGTGCGTGTGCATGCGAGCCCTACCCCGCAATTCGCCAGGCAGCCAAAGCGACCCCCCGGCCTGCTCTTCCCTTGCGCGGGGCATGAACGGCAGTGCGTGTGCATGCGAGCCCTACCCCGCAATTCGCCCGGCAGCCAAAGCGATCCCCCGGCCTGCCCTTTCCTGGTGCGGGACGTGACGACAGTGCGTGTGAATGCGAGCCCTACCCCGCACTTCGCCCGGCTGCCAGAGCGACCCCCCGGCCTGCTCTTCCCTTGCGCGGGGCGTGATCGGCAGTACATGTGCATGCGAGCCCTACCCCGCAATTCGCCCGGCAGCCAAAGTGTTCACCCGGCCTGCCCTTTCCTGGTGCGGGGCGTGGACGGCAGTGCGTGTGCATGCGAGCCCTACCCCGCAATTCGCCCGGCAGCCAAAGTGTTCACCCGGCCTGCCCTTTCCTGGTGCGGGTCGTAACGGCAGTGCGTGTGCATGCGAGCCGTACCCCGCATTTCGCTCGGCAGCCAAAGTGGTCCCCCGGCCTGCCCTTTCCTGGTGCGGGACGTGACGACAGTGCGTGTGCATGCGCGTCTTCACTGCATTGCGCCCGGCAGCCAAAGCGACCCCCCGGCCTGCCCTTTCCTGGTGCAGGACGTGACGGCAGTGCGTGTGCATGCGAGCCCTACCCCGCATTTCGCCAGGCAGCCAAAGCGACCCCCCGGGCTGCCCTTACCTGGCGCGGGGGCGTAACGGCAGTGCGTGTGCATGCGAGCCGTATCCCGCAATTCGCCAGGCAGCCAAAGCGACCCCCCGGGCTGCCCTTACCTGGCGCGGGGCGTGAACGGCAGTGCGTGTCCATGCGAGCCGTATCCCGCAATTCGCCAGGCAGCCAAAGCGACCCCCCGGCCTGCCCTTACCTGGCGCGGGGCATGAACGGCAGTGCGTGTGCATGCGAGCCCTACCCCGCAATTCGCCCGGCAGCCAAAGCGATCCCCCGGCCTGCCCTTTCCTGGCGCGGGGCGTGAACGGCAGTGCGTGTGATGCGAGTCTTCACCGCATTTCGCCCGTCAGCCAATATGTTTCCCCGGCCTGCCCTTTCCTGGTGCGGGACGTGACGGCAGTGCGTGTGCATGCGAGTCTCCACCGCATTGCGCCCGTCAGCCAATATGTTTCCCCGGCCTGCCCTCTCCTGGTGCGGGGCGTAACGGCAGCGCGTGTGCATGCGAGCCCTACCCCGCACTTCGCCCGGCTGCCAGAGCGACCCCCCGGCCTGCTCTTCCCTTGCGCGGGGCGTGATCGGCAGTACGTGTGCATGCGAGCCCTACCCCGCAATTCGCCCGGCAGCCAAAGTGTTCACCCGGCCTGCCCTTTCCTGGTGCGGGTCGTAACGGCAGTGCGTGTGCATGCGAGCCCTACCCCGCACTTCGCCCGGCTGCCAGAGCGACCCCCCGGCCTGCTCTTCCCTTGCGCGGGGCGTGATCGGCAGTACGTGTGCATGCGAGCCCTACCCCGCAATTCGCCCGGCAGCCAAAGTGTTCACCCGGCCTGCCCTTTCCTGGTGCGGGGCGTGGACGGCAGTGCGTGTGCATGCGAGCCCTACCCCGCAATTCGCCCGGCAGCCAAAGTGTTCACCCGGCCTGCCCTTTCCTGGTGCGGGACGTGACGGCAGTGCGTGTGCATGCGAGCCCTACCCCGCATTTCGCTCGGCAGCCAAAGTGGTCCCCCGGCCTGCCCTTTCCTGTTGCGGGACGTGACGACAGTGCGTGTGCATGCGCGTCTTCACTGCATTGCGCCCAGCAGCCAAAGCGACCCCCCGTCCTGCCCTTTCCTGGTGCAGGACGTGACGGCAGAGCGTGTGCATGCGAGCCCTACCCCGCATTTCGCCAGGCAGCCAAAGCGACCCCCCGGGCTGCCCTTACCTGGCGCGGGGCGTAACGGCAGTGCGTGTGCATGCGAGCCCTACCCCGCAATTCGCCAGGCAGCCAAAGCGACCCCCCGGCCTGCCCTTACCTGGCACGGGGCATGAACGGCAGTGCGTGTGCATGCGAGCCCTACCCCGCAATTCGCCCGGCAGCCAAAGCGATCCCCCGGCCTGCCCTTTCCTGGTGCGGGACGTGACGACAGTGCGTGTGAATGCGAGCCCTACCCCGCACTTCGCCCGGCTGCCAGAGCGACCCCCCGGCCTGCTCTTCCCTTGCGCGGGGCGTGATCGGCAGTACATGTGCATGCGAGCCCTACCCCGCAATTCGCCCGGCAGCCAAAGTGTTCACCCGGCCTGCCCTTTCCTGGTGCGGGGCGTGGACGGCAGTGCGTGTGCATGCGAGCCCTACCCCGCAATTCGCCCGGCAGCCAAAGTGTTCACCCGGCCTGCCCTTTCCTGGTGCGGGTCGTAACGGCAGTGCGTGTGCATGCGAGCCGTACCCCGCATTTCGCTCGGCAGCCAAAGTGGTCCCCCGGCCTGCCCTTTCCTGGTGCGGGACGTGACGACAGTGCGTGTGCATGCGCGTCTTCACTGCATTGCGCCCGGCAGCCAAAGCGACCCCCCGGCCTGCCCTTTCCTGGTGCAGGACGTGACGGCAGTGCGTGTGCATGCGAGCCCTACCCCGCATTTCGCCAGGCAGCCAAAGCGACCCCCCGGGCTGCCCTTACCTGGCGCGGGGCGTAACGGCAGTGCGTGTGCATGCGAGCCGTATCCCGCATTTCGCCAGGCAGCCAAAGCGACCCCCCGGGTTGCCCTTACCTGGCGCGGGGCGTGAACGGCAGTGCGTGTGCATGCGAGCCGTATCCCGCAATTCGCCAGGCAGCCAAAGCGACCCCCCGGCCTGCCCTTACCTGGCGCGGGGCATGAACGGCAGTGCGTGTGCATGCGAGCCCTACCCCGCAATTCGCCCGGCAGCCAAAGCGATCCCCCGGCCTGCCCTTTCCTGGCGCGGGGCGTGAACGGCAGTGCGTGTGATGCGAGTCTTCACCGCATTTCGCCCGTCAGCCAATATGTTCACCCGGCCTGCCCTTTCCTGGTGCGGGACGTGACGGCAGTGCGTGTGCATGCGAGTCTCCACCGCATTGCGCCCGTCAGCCAATATGTTTCCCCGGCCTGCCCTCTCCTGGTGCGGGGCGTAACGGCAGCGCGTGTGCATGCGAGCCCTACCCCGCACTTCGCCCGGCTGCCAGAGCGACCCCCCGACCTGCTCTTCCCTTGCGCGGGGCGTGATCGGCAGTGCGTGTGCATGCGAGCCGTATCCCGCAATTCGCCAGGCAGCCAAAGTGTTCACCCGGCCTGCCCTTTCCTGGTGCGGGGCGTGGACGGCAGTGCGTGTGCATGCGAGCCCTACCCCGCAATTCGCCCGGCAGCCAAAGTGTTCACCCGGCCTGCCCTTTCCTGGTGCGGGTCGTAACGGCAGTGCGTGTGCATGCGAGCCCTACCCCGCATTTCGCTCGGCAGCCAAAGTGGTCCCCCGGCCTGCCCTTTCCTGGTGCGGGACGTGACGACAGTGCGTGTGCATGCGCGTCTTCACTGCATTGCGCCCGGCAGCCAAAGCGACCCCCCGGCCTGCCCTTTCCTGGTGCAGGACGTGACGGCAGAGCGTGTGCATGCGAGCCCTACCCCGCATTTCGCCAGGCAGCCAAAGCGACCCCCCGGGCTGCCCTTACCTGGCGCGGGGCGTAACGGCAGTGCGTGTGCATGCGAGCCCTACCCCGCAATTCGCCAGGCAGCCAAAGCGACCCCCCGGCCTGCCCTTACCTGGCGCGGGGCATGAACGGCAGTGAGTGTGCACGCGAGCCCTACCCCGCAATTCGCCCGGCAGCCAAAGCGATCCCCCGGCCTGCCCTTTCCTGGTGCGGGACGTGACGGCAGTGCGTTTGCATGCGAGTCTCCACCGCATTGCGCCCGTCAGCCAATATGTTTCCCCGGCCTGCCCTCTCCTGGTGCGGGGCGTAACGGCAGCGCGTGTGCATGCGAGCCCTACCCCGCACTTCGCCCGGCTGCCAGAGCGACCCCCCGGCCTGCTCTTCCCTTGCGCGGGGCGTGATCGGCAGTACGTGTGCATGCGAGCCCTACCCCGCAATTCGCCCGGCAGCCAAAGTGTTCACCCGGCCTGCCCTTTCCTGGTGCGGGTCGTAACGGCAGTGCGTGTGCATGCGAGCCCTACCCCGCACTTCGCCCGGCTGCCAGAGCGACCCCCCGGCCTGCCCTTACCTGTGTGTGTGTGGTTACAGAGTGGTGCGCACGTTCTTGCGTGCCTTCCTGCTGCGTGTAAACCGGAGGCCCGGGCCGGGGTGACCCTTATAACGCCAGTGCATGATTGTCCTATTTATTGTTCTCCCCTTGCAAGGGGGACTTCCCTACTTCTATGCTCCCAGATGGAGCTGAGTAATGCAGCTAACTTGACAGGCTCAGATTTCAGCATCACTTCGCGCATGTTTAGGCTAAAGTCTAGGCCACTGCACGCTCGTAACTCGGTGTAGGCAGCACATTGCATCAGGACGTGGTGCTCATCCTCCACCTCATTGGCCGTACACAGTGGGCACGTCCTCTCCTCCCTAGGCCTCTCCCAGGCACGGTTCGCGGTGATTGGCCAGCAACATAAACGGAATCTCATCAAAAGCTTATGCTGTGCAACCGGTATGAATGCTCTACTGTGTTCGTGCAGGGTCGGCGGCGCGGACCCTAGTGCGCTTAGCCCCATCCAATGCTTGTGTTTGCACATGTGTATGCCGGGTTGCTTGCCGTCTGAAGGGAATGCGTGCGGGTCCGCTACCAGCCTCTCGTGCTCCCACGCCCTCGTCAAATGGCCCCTGAAGGTAGATAAGATAGGTCCATCGGGTAGGACCGTGCTTGCCCTCCACTCCTCTCTGGACTCGTGTGTGCCTGGCCAATGCCACGCGTCGACACCCTGTGCCGCCACAAAACGGAACAGCCGCGCGCACCACCCGTCTCCCATTGGATTCGCCCATGCCTCCCGTGCCTCGTCGACTAGTGCATCAAAAGCCAGACTTCTGTTTTGCGCGGAAATCCTATTGTAAAAACCCAAACATTGTTTGGCTATGAAAAAGTGCAGCGGCAGTTGGGCCAGCTCCGCAAACAGGAGACGGTGTGACGGTTTGGCTGCTCCCACTGTCTGTCGCATGTATTGGACCTGCAGCTTTACGGCCTCGTCACGCAAACATGCCTCAAATGCGCCCTGTGCTAGGTTGTTCCTGTCATTCCTCCTGGGTGGCGGTCCTCCGTCTAGCATCTCTACTAGCACGTCGGGACCCCATACCTCACATCCGTAGGCAAGGATGGATCGGATTTGCACGTCGAAACACCTCATGCGAATATCTGGTGCGAAAATGCGTAAACGGTTCAATCTAGTGTTAAGCCCACACATGGCTCTCCTTGCTGACTCGCAGAGTGTCTCCCTGCAGCTGACGAAGGCCCTACCCGGACCGTACACTAGTCCAAGATAGCGCGCCTTGTCCACCGCAGGGATGGGCTGCCCTGCTAGCTTTAAACCCTGGCATCCGCTGCACACAGTGCTGGCCGTTACTTCGTTGGCTGCAAAAACCAGCCTCTCACACTTGGTAACGTTTGCCTTCATGCCAAAAGCTAGGCAGAACGTGTCTACTAATGATAGCAAGTGGCGCATCCGCTCAGGGGTGGTGGCCAGCAGGGAAACATCATCCGCGTACATCAGCAGTGACACCTTTTTGCCATTCATCTCAGGTGCACCTGTGGCTTCGTCCGTATCTTCCGAATCAATGTACTCTGCTAAGGTTTCTATAAAGAGGCCGAAAAGCTCTGTGCTAAGCGGGCAGCCCTGCTTGACCCCTTGCGTGGTTGCGAAGGGGGCACTGTGCTTACCCCCGGCCTTCACTACCATCATCACTCTCTCGTACGCTTTTTTCAAAGCCGCCAACATCTCACCCGTTACCCCGCGTTCCTCCAGTCTCATCCAAATTAATGGTCGTGGGACCTTGTCGAAAGCCTTTTCAAAATCAATTTGTACGACAATGAGGGGGGTGGTGGCGCCAGCACGCGTGTGCTTGTTGATGAGATGCCTTAGGACAAAAAGATGGTGCGTTGTGCCGTACTTCCTCCTGAATCCGGCCTGAGCCGTGTGCCTCCTTACCTGGTGCGGGGCGTGGACGGCAGTGCGTGTGCATGCGAGCCGTATCCCGCAATTCGCCCAGCAGCCAAAGCGACCCCCCGGGCTGCCCTTTCCTGGCGCGGCACTTGAACGGCAGTGCGTGTGCATGCGAGCCCTACCCCGCAATTCGCCCAGCAGCCAAAGCGACCCCCCGGGCTGCCCTTACCTGGCGCGGCACTTGAACGACAGTGCGTGTGCATGCGAGCCGTATGCCGCAATTCGCCAGGCAGCCAAAGCGTTCCCCCGGCCTGCCCTTACCTGGCGCGGGGCATGAACGGCAGTGCGTGTGCACGCGAGCCCTACCCCGCATTTCGCCAGGCAGCCAAAGCGATCCCCCGGCCTGCCCTTTCCTGGCGCGGGGCGTGAACGGCAGTGCGTGTGATGCGAGTCTTCACCGCATTGCGCCCGGCAGCCAAAGCGATCCCCCGGCCTGCCCTTTCCTGGTGCGGGACGTGACGACAGTGCGTTTGATGCGAGTCTTCACTGCATTGCGCCCGTCAGCAAATATATTCCCCCGGCCTGCCCTAACCTGGTGCGGGGCGTGACGGCAGTGCGTGTGCATGCGAGCCCTACCCCGCAATTCGCCAGGCAGCCAAAGCGACCCCCCGGGCTGCCCTTA
This sequence comes from Chlamydomonas incerta, assembly GCA_016834605.1. Classification (NCBI taxonomy): domain Eukaryota; kingdom Viridiplantae; phylum Chlorophyta; class Chlorophyceae; order Chlamydomonadales; family Chlamydomonadaceae; genus Chlamydomonas; species Chlamydomonas incerta. Next base: position 44,460 of record JAEHOC010000159.1, on the reverse strand, counting down.
CCTGGCGCGGGGCGTGAACGGCAGTGCGTGTGCATGCGAGCCCTACCCCGCAATTCGCCAGGCAGCCAAAGCGATCTCCCGGCCTGCCCTTTCCTGGCGCGGGGCGTGGACGGCAGTGCGTGTGCATGCGGGTCTTCACCGCATTTCGCCCGGCAGCCAAAGCGACCCCCGGCCTGCCCTTTCCTGGTGCGGGACGTGACGACAGTGCGTATGATGCGAGTCTTCACTGCATTGCGCCCGTCAGCAAATATATTCCCCCGGCCTGCCCTTTCCTGGTGCGGGGCGTGACGGCAGTGCGTGTGCATGCGAGCCCTACCCCGCACTTCGCCAGGCAGCCAAAGCGACCCCCGGCCTGCCCTTACCTGGTGCGGGGCGTGACGGCAGTGCGTGTGCATGCGAGCCTTACCCCGCAATTCGCCAGGCAGCCAAAGCGACCCCCCGGGCTGCCCTTACCTGGCGCGGGACGTGACGGCAGTGCGTGTGCATGCGAGTCTCCACCGCATTGCGCCCGTCAGCCAAAGCGATCCCCCGGCCTGCCCTTTCCTGGTGCGGGACGTGACGACAGTGCGTATGATGCGAGTCTTCACTGCATTGCGCCCGTCAGCAAATATATTCCCCCGGCCTGCCCTTTCCTGGTGCGGGGCGTGACGGCAGTGCGTGTGCATGCGAGCCCTACCCCGCAATTCGCCAGGCAGCCAAAGCGATCTCCCGGCCTGCCCTTTCCTGGCGCGGGGCGTGGACGGCAGTGCGTGTGCATGCGGGTCTTCACCGCATTTCGCCCGGCAGCCAAAGCGACCCCCGGCCTGCCCTTTCCTGGTGCGGGACGTGACGACAGTGCGTGTGCATGCGAGCCCTACCCCGCACTTCGCCAGGCAGCCAAAGCGACCCCCGGCCTGCCCTTTCCTGGTGCGGGGCGTGACGGCAGTGCGTGTGCATGCGAGCCCTACCCCGCACTTCGCCAGGCAGCCAAAGCGACCCCCGGCCTGCCCTTTCCTGGTGCGGGGCGTGACGGCAGTGCGTGTGCATGCGAGCCTTACCCCGCAATTCGCCAGGCAGCCAAAGCGACCCCCCGGGCTGCCCTTACCTGGCGCGGGGCGTGAACGGCAGTGCGTGTGCATGCGAGCCCTTCCCCGCAATTCGCCAGGCAGCCAAAGCGATCTCCCGGCCTGCCCTTTCCTGGCGCGGGGCGTGGACGGCAGTGCGTGTGCATGCGGGTCTTCACCGCATTTCGCCCGGCAGCCAAAGCGACCCCCGGCCTGCCCTTACCTGGTGCGGGACGTGACGGCAGTGCGTGTGCATGCGAGTCTCCACCGCATTGCGCCCGTCAGCCAAAGCGATCCCCCGGCCTGCCCTTTCCTGGTGCGGGACGTGACGACAGTGCGTATGATGCGAGTCTTCACTGCATTGCGCCCGTCAGCAAATATATTCCCCCGGCCTGCCCTTTCCTGGTGCGGGGCGTGACGGCAGTGCGTGTGCATGCGAGCCCTACCCCGCAATTCGCCAGGCAGCCAAAGCGATCTCCCGGCCTGCCCTTTCCTGGCGCGGGGCGTGGACGGCAGTGCGTGTGCATGCGGGTCTTCACCGCATTTCGCCCGGCAGCCAAAGCGACCCCCGGCCTGCCCTTACCTGGTGCGGGACGTGACGGCAGTGCGTGTGCATGCGAGTCTCCACCGCATTGCGCCCGTCAGCCAAAGCGATCTCCCGGCCTGCCCTTTCCTGGCGCGGGGCGTGGACGGCAGTGCGTGTGCATGCGGGTCTTCACCGCATTTCGCCCGGCAGCCAAAGCGACCCCCGGCCTGCCCTTTCCTGGTGCGGGACGTGACGACAGTGCGTATGATGCGAGTCTTCACTGCATTGCGCCCGTCAGCAAATATATTCCCCCGGCCTGCCCTTTCCTGGTGCGGGGCGTGACGGCAGTGCGTGTGCATGCGAGCCCTACCCCGCAATTCGCCAGGCAGCCAAAGCGACCCCCCGGGCTGCCCTTACCTGGCGCGGGGCGTGAACGGCAGTGCGTGTGCATGCGAGCCCTACCCCGCAATTCGCCAGGCAGCCAAAGCGATCTCCCGGCCTGCCCTTTCCTGGCGCGGGGCGTGGACGGCAGTGCGTGTGCATGCGGGTCTTCACCGCATTTCGCCCGGCAGCCAAAGCGACCCCCGGCCTGCCCTTACCTGGTGCGGGGCGTGACGGCAGTGCGTGTGCATGCGAGCCCTACCCCGCAATTCGCCCGGCTGCCAAAGCGACCCCCCGGGCTGCCCTTACCTGGCGCGGGGCGTGAACGGCAGTGCGTGTGCATGCGAGCCCTTCCCCGCAATTCGCCAGGCGGCCAAAGCGATCTCCCGGCCTGCCCTTTCCTGGCGCGGGGCGTGGACGGCAGTGCGTGTGCATGCGGGTCTTCACCGCATTTCGCCCGGCAGCCAAAGCGACCCCCGGCCTGCCCTTACCTGGTGCGGGACGTGACGGCAGTGCGTGTGCATGCGAGTCTCCACCGCATTGCGCCCGTCAGCCAAAGCGATCCCCCGGCCTGCCCTTTCCTGGTGCGGGACGTGACGACAGTGCGTATGATGCGAGTCTTCACTGCATTGCGCCCGTCAGCAAATATATTCCCCCGGCCTGCCCTTTCCTGGTGCAGGACGTGACGGCAGAGCGTGTGCATGCGAGCCCTACCCCGCATTTCGCCAGGCAGCCAAAGCGACCCCCCGGGCTGCCCTTACCTGGCGCGGGGCGTAACGGCAGTGCGTGTGCATGCGAGCCGTATCCCGCAATTCGCCAGGCAGCCAAAGCGATCTCCCGGCCTGCCCTTTCCTGGCGCGGGGCGTGGACGGCAGTGCGTGTGCATGCGAGCCGTATCCTGCAATTCGCCAGGCAGCCAAAGCGACCCCCGGCCTGCCCTTACCTGGTGCGGGACGTGACGGCAGTGCGTGTGCATGCGAGTCTCCACCGCATTGCGCCCGGCTGCCAGAGCGACCCCCCGGCCTGCTCTTCCCTTGCGCGGGGCTTGATCGGCAGTACGTGTGCATGCGAGCCCTACCCCGCAATTCGCCCGGCAGCCAAAGTGTTCACCCGGCCTGCCCGTTCCTGGCGCGGGGCGTGAACGGCAGTGCGTGTGCATGCGAGCCCTACCCCGCATTTCGCTCGGCAGCCAAAGTGGTCCCCCGGCCTGCCCTTTCCTGGTGCGGGACGTGACGACAGTACGTGTGCATGCGCGTCTTCACTGCATTGCGCCCGGCAGCCAAAGCGACCCCCCGGCCTGCCCTTTCCTGGTGCAGGACGTGACGGCAGTGCGTGTGCATGCGAGCCGTATCCCGCAATTCGCCCGGCAGCCAAAGCGATCCCCCGGGCTGCCCTTTCCTGGCGCGGCACTTGAACGGCAGTGCGTGTGCATGCGAGCCCTACCCCGCAATTCGCCCAGCAGCCAAAGCGACCCCCCGGGCTGCCCTTACCTGGCACGGCACTTGAACGGCAGTGCGTGTGCATGCGAGCCGTATCCCGCAATTCGCCAGGCAGCCAAAGCGACCCCCCGGCCTGCCCTTACCTGGCGCGGGGCATGAACGGCAGTGCGTGTGCACGCGAGCCCTACCCCGCATTTCGCCAGGTAGCCAAAGTGGTCCCCCGGCCTGCCCTTTTCTGGCGCGGGGCGTGAACGGCAGTGCGTGTGATGCGAGTCTTCACCGCATTTCGCCCGGCAGCCAAAGCGATCCCCCGGCCTGCCCTTTCCTGGTGCGGGTCGTGACGACAGTGCGTATGATGCGAGTCTTCACTGCATTGCGCCCGTCAGCAAATATATTCCCCCGGCCTGCCCTTTCCTGGTGCGGGGCGTGACGGCAGTGCGTGTGCATGCGAGCCCTACCCCGCAATTCGCCAGGCAGCCAAAGCGACCCCCCGGGCTGCCCTTACCTGGCGCGGGGCGTGAACGGCAGTGCGTGTGCATGCGAGCCGTATCCCGCAATTCGCCAGGCAGCCAAAGCGATCTCCCGGCCTGCCCTTTCCTGGCGCGGGGCGTGGACGGCAGTGCGTGTGCATGCGGGTCTTCACCGCATTTCGCCCGGCAGCCAAAGCGACCCCCGGCCTGCCCTTACCTGGTGCGGGACGTGACGGCAGTGCGTGTGCATGCGAGTCTTCACTGCATTGCGCCCGTCAGCAAATATATTCCCCCGGCCTGCCCTTTCCTGGTGCGGGGCGTGACGGCAGTGCGTGTGCATGCGAGCCCTACCCCGCAATTCGCCAGGCAGCCAAAGCGATCTCCCGGCCTGCCCTTTCCTGGCGCGGGGCGTGAACGGCAGTGCGTGTGCATGCGAGCCCTACCCCGCAATTCGCCAGGCAGCCAAAGCGATCTCCCGGCCTGCCCTTTCCTGGCGCGGGGCGTGACGACAGTGCGTATGATGCGAGTCTTCACTGCATTGCGCCCGTCAGCAAATATATTCCCCCGGCCTGCCCTTTCCTGGTGCGGGGCGTGACGGCAGTGCGTGTGCATGCGAGCCCTACCCCTCAATTCGCCCGTCAGCCAAAGCGATCTCCCGGCCTGCCCTTTCCTGGCGCGGGGCGTGAACGGCAGTGCGTGTGCATGCGAGCCCTACCCCGCAATTCGCCAGGCAGCCAAAGCGATCTCCCGGCCTGCCCTTTCCTGGCGCGGGGCGTGGACGGCAGTGCGTGTGCATGCGCGTCTTCACTGCATTGCGCCCGGCTGCCAGAGCGACCCCCCGGCCTGCTCTTCCCTTGCGCGGGGCGTGATCGGCAGTACGTGTGCATGCGAGCCCTACCCCGCAATTCTCCCGGCAGCCAAAGTGTTCACCCGGCCTGCCCTTTCCTGGTGCGGGTCGTAACGGCAGTGCGTGTGCATGCGAGCCCTACCCCGCATTTCGCTCGGCAGCCAAAGTGGTCCCCCGGCCTGCCCTTTCCTGGTGCGGGACGTGACGACAGTGCGTGTGCATGCGCGTCTTCACTGCATTGCGCCCGGCAGCCAAAGCGACCCCCCGGCCTGCCCTTTCCTGGTGCGGGACGTGACGACAGTGCGTATGATGCGAGTCTCCACCGCATTGCGCCCGTCAGCTAATATGTTTCCCCGGCCTGCCCTCTCCTGGTGCGGGGTGTGACGGCAGTGCGTGTGCATGCGAGCCCTACCCCGCAATTCGCCAGGCAGCCAAAGCGATATCCCGGCCTGCCCTTTCCTGGCGCGGGGCGTGAACGGCAGTGCGTGTGATGCGAGTGTTCACCGCATTTCGCCCGGCAGCCAAAGCGATCCCCCGGCCTGCCCTTTCCTGGTGCGGGACGTGACGGCAGTGCGTGTGCATGCGAGTCTCCACCGCATTGCGCCCGTCAGCCAATATGTTTCCCCGGCCTGCCCTCTCCTGGTGCGGGGCGTAACGGCAGCGCGTGTGCATGCGAGACCTACCCCGCACTTCGCCCGGCTGCCAAAGTGTTCACCCGGCCTGCTCTTCCCTTGCGCGGGGCGTGATCGGCAGTACGTGTGCATGCGAGCCCTACCCCGCAATTCGCCCGGCAGCCAAAGTGTTCACCCGGCCTGCCCTTTCCTGGTGCGGGTCGTAACGGCAGTGCGTGTGCATGCGAGCCCTACCCCGCATTTTGCTCGGCAGCCAAAGCGATCCCCCGGCCTGCCCTTTCCTGGTGCGGGACGTGACGACAGTGCGTGTGCATGCGCGTCTTCACTGCATTGCGCCCGGCAGCCAAAGCGACCCCCCGGCCTGCCCTTTCCTGGTGCGGGACGTGACGACAGTGCGTATGATGCGAGTCTCCACCGCATTGCGCCCGTCAGCCAATATGTTTCCCCGGCCTGCCCTCTCCTGGTGCGGGGTGTGACGGCAGTGCGTGTGCATGCGAGCCCTACCCCGCAATTCGCCAGGCAGCCAAAGCGATCTCCCGGCCTGCCCTTTCCTGGCGCGGGGCGTGGACGGCAGTGCGTGTGCATGCGGGTCTTCACCGCATTTCGCCCGGCAGCCAAAGCGACCCCCGGCCTGCCCTTACCTGGTGCGGGACGTGACGGCAGTGCGTGTGCATGCGAGTCTCCACCGCATTGCGCCCGTCAGCCAAAGCGATCCCCCGGCCTGCCCTTTCCTGGTGCGGGACGTGACGACAGTGCGTATGATGCGAGTCTTCACTGCATTGCGCCAGGCAGCCAAATATATTCCCCCGGCCTGCCCTTTCCTGGTGCGGGGCGTGACGGCAGTGCGTGTGCATGCGAGCCCTACCCCGCAATTCGCCAGGCAGCCAAAGTGTTCACCCGGCCTGCCCTTTCCTGGTGCGGGACGTGACGACAGTGCGTGTGCTTGCGAGCCCTACCCCGCATTTCGCTCGGCAGCCAAAGTGGTCCCCCGGCCTGCCCTTTCCTGGTGCGGGACGTGACGACAGTGCGTGTGCATGCGCGTCTTCACTGCATTGCGCCCGGCAGCCAAAGCGACCCCCCGGCCTGCCCTTTCCTGGTGCGGGACGTGACGACAGTGCGTATGATGCGAGTCTTCACTGCATTGCGCCCGTCAGCAAATATATTCCCCCGGCCTGCCCTTACCTGGCGCGGCACTTGAACGGCAGTGCGTGTGCATGCGAGTCTCCACCGCATTGCGCCCGTCAGCCAATATGTTTCCCCGGCCTGCCCTCTCCTGGTGCGGGGCGTAACGGCAGCGCGTGTGCATGCGAGCCCTACCCCGCAATTCGCCCGGCTGCCAGAGCGACCCCCCGGCCTGCTCTTCCCTTGCGCGGGGCGTGATCGGCAGTACGTGTGCATGCGAGCCCTACCCCGCAATTCTCCCGGCAGCCAAAGTGTTCACCCGGCCTGCCCTTTCCTGGTGCGGGTCGTAACGGCAGTGCGTGTGCATGCGAGCCCTACCCCGCATTTCGCTCGGCAGCCAAAGTGGTCCCCCGGCCTGCCCTTTCCTGGTGCGGGACGTGACGACAGTGCGTGTGCATGCGCGTCTTCACTGCATTGCGCCCGGCAGCCAAAGCAACCCCCCGGCCTGCCCTTTCCTGGTGCGGGACGTGACGACAGTGCGTATGATGCGAGTCTCCACCGCATTGCGCCCGTCAGCCAATATGTTTCCCCGGCCTGCCCTTTCCTGGCGCGGGGCGTGGACGGCAGTGCGTGTGCATGCGGGTCTTCACCGCATTTCGCCCGGCAGCCAAAGCGACCCCCGGCCTGCCCTTACCTGGTGCGGGACGTGACGGCAGTGCGTGTGCATGCGAGTCTCCACCGCATTGCGCCCGTCAGCCAAAGCGATCCCCCGGCCTGCCCTTTCCTGGTGCGGGACGTGACGACAGTGCGTATGATGCGAGTCTTCACTGCATTGCGCCCGTCAGCAAATATATTCCCCCGGCCTGCCCTCACCTGGCGCGGCACTTGAACGGCAGTGCGTGTGCATGCGAGCCGTATGCCGCAATTTGCCAGGCAGCCAAAGCGTTCCCCCGGCCTGCCCTTACCTGGCGCGGGGCATGAACGGCAGTGCGTGTGCACGCGAGCCCTACCCCGCAATTCGCCCGGCAGCCAAAGTGGTCCCCCGGCCTGCCCTTTCCTGGCGCGGGGCGTGAACGGCAGTGCGTGTGATGCGAGTCTTCACCGCATTTCGCCCGGCAGCCAAAGCGATCCCCCGGCCTGCCCTTTCCTGGTGCGGGACGTGACGACAGTGCGTATGATGCGAGTCTTCACTGCATTGCGCCCGTCAGCAAATATATTCCCCCGGCCTGCCCTTTCCTGGTGCGGGGCGTGACGGCAGTGCGTGTGCATGCGAGCCCTACCCCGCAATTCGCCAGGCAGCCAAAGCGACCCCCCGGGCTGCCCTTACCTGGCGCGGGGCGTGAACGGCAGTGCGTGTGCATGCGAGCCCTACCCCACAATTCGCCAGGCAGCCAAAGCGATCTCCCGGCCTGCCCTTTCCTGGCGCGGGGCGTGGACGGCAGTGCGTGTGCATGCGGGTCTTCACCGCATTTCGCCCGGCAGCCAAAGCGACCCCCGGCCTGCCCTTACCTGGTGCGGGACGTGACGGCAGTGCGTGTGCATGCGAGTCTCCACCGCATTGCGCCCGTCAGCCAAAGCGATCCCCCGGCCTGCCCTTTCCTGGTGCGGGACGTGACGACAGTGCGTATGATGCGAGTCTTCACTGCATTGCGCCCGTCAGCAAATATATTCCCCGGCCTGCCCTTTCCTGGTGCGGGGCGTGACGGCAGTGCGTGTGCATGCGAGCCCTACCCCGCACTTCGCCAGGCCAAGGAATTTGCGTTTCCAGTACATCTGGCATTGGGTCCTGTATTTAGAGAGTTGCTGGTCAAACACGCCGGGCCAGATGAAGCCAGGACATGGTACATGACATACATGGAAGCTTGTCGAGATGCAAACCCGGAGGCCAATCTAGATGGTGTCACGATCAAGTAACACGTGCACCAGCGGTGCAACTCTATTGAGTGCCGGTGTCGGCGGTTCAGTGGTGGGGTCGCCCGGTTTTACCGCGTACTTGTAGCACTCAGACGGTACCTTCTCTAAGCCAGCTGCCTTGCCGTTGGGCAGCCTTGCTAGTGCGCGTGTTACCTCATCAAGGGTAATCTCGCTATTCAACATCTCGTGCAGACACGTACGGTCAGCCGCAAAAAGATCTTCGGACATCCTCCCACCCGAACCCAAAATGCAGTGGGCGGCTGCTGGGCATCCCCCGCCTGCGCCGTCGTTTAGTAGGGTCGCAAAATGATCCCGAAACCCATCGGCCGTGACTGGGCACTGCTCCTTAGTCCGTCCCTCAATCATCCTCCACAGCAGTTGGGCGTCTGCGCGGCAGCGTGCCACCTTCTCCCTCATCTCCTGGGTGTCGTGCGCGGCCCTGGCCCTTCGCTTCGCCCGGTCATAGGATGCCCTGGTTGCGTGGAAGTTTTGCCACACCTCTCCTTCTCGTACCACTGGACAACCCAGCGCTAGCTTTGCTTGCACAAACACCGTACGCGCCGCAGCACACTCTTCGTTCCACCATGGAGTCTCCTGCTCCCATAGGTTGGCTGGTCGTGTGGGACCGAAAGCCTTTTCTAATGCATCGTACAAACATGTGCCTTTGGTTTAGGTGTGTGGGGTTTAGGTGTGTGGGGTTCTTCTCTCCTCTTTTCTTCTCTTCTCTTCTTGCCCAGTCAGGGTTCTGGTCTCGGGGACCAGGCTGTCTTCGGTCAGCAGGGGGGCAGTGCGTCTGCCCCTGTTCAACCTTGTAAGGATGATTCCTCAAAAAAAAGCCTGACCGCACTGGAGCGGTACAGCCAGCGGCGACATGCGCACGAGCGCCGCGGTGAAGGCTGCTTTGCTGGCGCAGGGCGCGCTCCGGCTGAAGGCCAGCCCCGCAAACGTGCGGGAAGGCCGGCCTGTGCTGTGCAGAGAGTGGCCCTGCAAGAGCTGCGGCTGATTGCCCTGCCTGCACATGGTTTCCAGCACTGACAATGCAGCGCTGGTCACTTCCCGGACGCCGGCGGAGGACAGCTGCTCGCCCTCTGGGAGCCCCGTGGCGGCACCCACCAAAAGGACTGGGTAGGTAGGCAGACTGGGGCCCTGAGGCTGCGTCGTCAGGTCCTGCACGTCGTGCGCCAGGCTATGCGTGGACAGGGCAAGGTGGAGCTGCAGCCCAGGGCTGAAGAACGGGCTGGCAGCGTTGCCCCCACCTGCAGGGGTGCGGTCCGCTGCCAGCTCTGGCAGTGGGCGGCGATGCCCAAACGCCGGCCCCCCACACAGCACTGCGTGGGCTGCTGCAGCCGCACCGTGGGTGGGTGTGCTGTAGGGCTGGTGTTGGCCCCGGGCGTCTTGGCTGCACTGAGACACCCGGCGGAACCGCCCAGGATTACCCAGCAGCTGCATAGCTACCCAAGATCAGCACTCACAGGGCAGCACAGCAGGGCAGGCGCCAGGCATCTGGGCGCCAGGCAACAAGGGCCCAATGACGTGCCCCACCCCCAAAAAACAGCCAAGTGCTGCAAGGCACCCCCGACCGCCACACCCAAAGCACCCTGCTGCCCGCGCGGATGCAAATAACCAACCACAGAGGTCGATACGCCGCCTGCTCCAAGCTGGTGCAGCTCGGTGCTCGCCGAGATGTTAAGATGCCGACGAGCAAAATGTCGCCAACTCCACAGCGACACTCCTGAACCGCCAGAATCCTATTCCATAGCTGTGTCGAGTGCCAAAGCACAAGCCGGCAAAGGCTGAGAAGGGCGCTGGAGAGGGAGTGCCACGCTACAGCTGCAAAGTGGACGGACGAAAACGAGTGAGCCCACAAATGCAAACCGCTTCACAGTGGTTCGTAGGTCTTAAGAAGCCTAAAACAGAAGGAAGCAAGTCGAACAGCGTGAGAAAACGATGCCGACAAGTTCAAAGCTGCACAGAAGATAGAGGAGGATGCAAGAGAAGCAAAAGAAGAGGTTTAAGTAAAGTAAAGTAAAGCCTTGGGTGAAAAGCGGGGTGGGTCTCACATGCACATGCACTGCCGTTCAAGCCCCGCGCCAGGGAAGGGCAGGCCGGGGGAACGCTTTGGCTGCTGGGTGAAAAGCGGGGTGGGTCTCACATGCACATGCACTGCCGTTCAAGCCCCGCGCCAGGGAAGGGCTGGCCGGGGGATCGCTTTGGCTGCCGGGTGAAAAGCGGGGTGGGTCTCACATGCACATGCACTGCCGTTCAAGCCCCGCGCCAGGGAAGGGCAGGCCAGGGGAACGCTTTGGCTGCTGGGTGAAAAGCGGGGTGGGTCTCACATGCACATGCACTGCCGTTCAAGCCCCGCGCCAGGTAAGGGCAGGCCGGGGGAACGCTTTGGCTGCCGGGCGAAATGCGGGGTGGGTCTCACATGCACATGCACTGCCGTTCAAGCCCCGCGCCAGGGAAGGGCAGGCTGGGGGAACGCTTTGGCTGCTGGGTGAAAAGCGGGGTGGGTCTCACATGCACATGCACTGCCGTTCAAGCCCCGCGCCAGGGAAGGGCAGGCCGGGGGAACGCTTTGGCTGCTGGGTGAAAAGCGGGGTGGGTCTCACATGCACATGCACTGCCGTTCAAGCCCCGCGCCAGGGAAGGGCAGGCCGGGGGAACGCTTTGGCTTTTTTTTTTTTAGAATCATCCTTACAAGGTTGCGGAGGTAGACGCACTACCACCCTACTGCCAAGGCAGCCTGGATCATATCACAGAACCTCGATAGGGCCAGAGATCAGAGAAGAGAAGAGAAGAGAAGTTTTTGTTCAACCACATACCTACTGGAGACCTCAACAGCTAGGTGCCACCACACACCTACTGGATTACTCAACAGCTAGGTAACACACCACACACCTACTGGAGACCTCAACAGCTAGGTGCCACCACACACCTACTGGATTTCTCAACAGCTAGGTGACGACTACATCCACTGCCTTGACCACACAGATCATCTAGAGCTCTCCAGTTGACAGGCCCAGAGCTCCACTTGAATCTTGGATCTTGAACTTGAATGCTCGCCAGTTGCAGGCCCAGAGCTCCAGCCTCGTACCCCAGAGACTCCCTGCACCACAGGGGGGGTCTACACACCACCAAGGTGTGGATGGGTTTTGGTAACCAGGACCCTCCCTGGTGGGGTGACCGGGATTCGAACCCAGGATCTCTCAAAGCCTTAACGAAATTGGCTTGAGTGTCTTAACCATTTAGACGACCCCCCCTGGCTGCTGGGTGAAAAGCGGGGTGGGTCTCACATGCACATGCACTGCCGTTCAAGCCCCGCGCCAGGGAAGGGCTGGCCGGGGGATCGCTTTGGCTGCCGGGTGAAAAGCGGGGTGGGTCTCACATGCACATGCACTGCCGTTCAAGCCCCGCGCCAGGGAAGGGCAGGCCAGGGGAACGCTTTGGCTGCTGGGTGAAAAGCGGGGTGGGTCTCACATGCACATGCACTGCCGTTCAAGCCCCGCGCCAGGGAAGGGCAGGCCGGGGGAACGCTTTGGCTGCTGGGTGAAAAGCGGGGTGGGTCTCACATGCACATGCACTGCCGTTCAAGCCCCGCGCCAGGGAAGGGCAGGCCGGGGGAACGCTTTGGCTGCTGGGTGAAAAGCGGGGTGGGTCTCACATGCACATGCACTGCCGTTCAAGCCCCGCGCCAGGGAAGGGCTGGCCGGGGGATCGCTTTGGCTGCCGGGCGAAATGCGGGGTGGGTCTCACATGCACATGCACTGCCGTTCAAGCCCCGCGCCAGGGAAGGGCAGGCCGGGGGAACGCTTTGGCTGCTGGGTGAAAAGCGGGGTGGGTCTCACATGCACATGCACTGCCGTTCAAGCCCCGCGCCAGGGAAGGGCAGGCCGGGGGAACGCTTTGGCTGCCGGGCGAAAAGCGGGATATGGCTCGAATGCACATGCACTGCCGTTCAAGCCCCGCGCCAGGGAAAGGCTGGCCGGGGGAACGCTTTGGCTGCTGGGTGAAAAGCGGGGTGGGTCTCGCATGCACATGCACTGCCGTTCAAGCCCCGCGCCAGGGAAGGGCTGGCTGGGGGAACGCTTTGGCTGCCGGGCGAAATGCAGGATAGGGCTCGAATGCCCATGCACTGCTGTTCAAGCCCCGCGCCTGGGAAGGGCAGGCCGGGGGAACGCTTTGGCTGCTGGGTGAAAAGCGGGGTGGGTCTCACATGCACATGCACTGCCGTTCAAGCCCCGCGCCAGGGAAGGGCTGTACGGGGGAACGCTTTGGCTGCCGGGCGAAATGCAGGATAGGGCTCGAATGCCCATGCACTGCTGTTCAAGCCCCGCGCCAGGGAAGGGCAGGCCGGGGGAACGCTTTGGCTGCTGGGTGAAAAGCGGGGTAGGTCTCACATGCACATGCACTGCCGTTCAAGCCCCGCGCCAGGGAAGGGCAGGCCGGGGGAACGCTTTGGCTGCTGGGTGAAAAGCGGGGTGGGTCTCACATGCACATGCACTGCCGTTCAAGCCCCGCGCCAGGGAAGGGCAGGCCGGGGGAACGCTTTGGCTGCTGGGTGAAAAGCGGGTTGGGTCTCACATGCACATGCACTGACGTTCAAGCCCCGCGCCAGGGAAGGGCAGGCCGGGGGAACGCTTTGGCTGCTGGGTGAAAAGCGGGGTGGGTCTCACATGCACATGCACTGCCGTTCAAGCCCCGCGCCAGGTAAGGGCAGGCCGGGGGAACGCTTTGGCTGCTGGGTGAAAAGCGGGGTGGGTCTCACATGCACATGCACTGCCGTTCAAGCCCCGCGCCAGGGAAGGGCAGGCCGGGGGAACGCTTTGGCTGCTGGGTGAAAAGCGGGGTGGGTCTCACATGCACATGCACTGCCGTTCAAGCCCCGCGCCAGGGAAGGGCAGGCCGGGGGAACGCTTTGGCTGCCGGGCGAAAAGCGGGATATGGCTCGAATGCACATGCACTGTCGTTCAGCCCCGCGCCAGGGAAGGGCAGGCCGGGGGAACGCTTTGGCTGCTGGGTGAAAAGCGGGGTGGGTCTCACATGCACATGCACTGCCGTTCAAGCCCCGCGCCAGGTAAGGGCAGGCCGGGGGAACGCTTTGGCTGCTGGGTGAAAAGCGGGTTGGGTCTCACATGCACATGCACTGCCGTTCAAGCCCTGCGCCAGGGAAGGGCAGGCCGGGGGAACGCTTTGGCTGCTGGGTGAAAAGCGGGGTGGGTCTCACATGCACATGCACTGCCGTTCAAGCCCCGCGCCAGGTAAGGGCAGGCCGGGGGAACGCTTTGGCTGCTGGGTGAAAAGCGGGGTGGGTCTCACATGCACATGCACTGCCGTTCAAGCCCCGCGCCAGGGAAGGGCAGGCCGGGGGAACGCTTTGGCTGCTGGGTGAAAAGCGGGGTGGGTCTCACATGCACATGCACTGCCGTTCAAGCCCCGCGCCAGGGAAGGGCAGGCCGGGGGAACGCTTTGGCTGCTGGGTGAAAAGCGGGGTGGGTCTCACATGCACATGCACTGCCGTTCAAGCCCCGCGCCAGGGAAAGGCTGGCCGGGGGAACGCTTTGGCTGCTGGGTGAATAGCGGGGTGGGTCTCGCATGCACATGCACTGCCGTTCAAGCCCCGCGCCAGGGAAGGGCTGGCCGGGGGAACGCTTTGGCTGCCGGGCGAAATGCGGGATATGGCTCGAATGCACATGCACTGCCGTTCAAGCCCCGCGCCAGGGAAGGGCAGGCCGGGGGAACGCTTTGGCTGCTGGGTGAAAAGCGGGGTGGGTCTCACATGCACATGCACTGCCGTTCAAGCCCCGCGCCAGGGAAGGGCTGGCCGGGGGAACGCTTTGGCTGCCGGGCGAAATGCAGGATAGGGCTCGAATGCCCATGCACTGCTGTTCAAGCCCTGCGCCAGGGAAGGGCAGGCCGGGGGAACGCTTTGGCTGCTGGGTGAAAAGCGGGGTAGGTCTCGCATGCACATGCACTGCCGTTCAAGCCCCGCGCCAGGGAAGGGCAGGCCGGGGGAACGCTTTGGCTGCTGGGTGAAAAGCGGGGTGGGTCTCACATGCACATGCACTGCCGTTCAAGCCCCGCGCCAGGGAAGGGCAGGCCGGGGGAACGCTTTGGCTGCTGGGTGAAAAGCGGGGTAGGTCTCACATGCACATGCACTGCCGTTCAAGCCCCGCGCCAGGGAAGGGCAGGCCGGGGGAACGCTTTGGCTGCTGGGTGAAAAGCGGGGTGGGTCTCACATGCACATGCACTGCCGTTCAAGCCCCGCGCCAGGTAAGGGCAGGCCGGGGGAACGCTTTGGCTGCTGGGTGAAAAGCGGGGTGGGTCTCACATGCACATGCACTGCCGTTCAAGCCCCGCGCCAGGGAAGGGCAGCCGGGGGAACGCTTTGGCTGCTGGGTGAAAAGCGGGGTGGGTCTCACATGCACATGCACTGCCGTTCAAGCCCCGCGCCAGGGAAGGGCAGGCCGGGGGAACGCTTGGCTGCCGGGCGAAAAGCGGGATATGGCTCGAATGCACATGCACTGTCGTTCAGCCCCGCGCCAGGGAAGGGCAGGCCGGGGGAACGCTTTGGCTGCTGGGTGAAAAGCGGGGTGGGTCTCACATGCACATGCACTGGCCGTTCAAGCCCCGCGCCAGGTAAGGGCAGGCCGGGGGAAACGCTTTGGCTGCTGGGTGAAAAGCGGGTTGGGTCTCACATGCACATGCACTGCCGTTCAAGCCCTGCGCCAGGAAGGGCAGGCCGGGGGGAACGCTTTTGGCTGCTGGGTGAAAAGCGGGGTGGGTCTCACATGCACTGCACTGCCGTTCAAGCCCCGCGCCAGGTAAGGGGCAGGCCGGGGAACGCTTTGCTGCTGGGTGAAAAGCGGGGTGGGTCTCACATGCACATGCACTGCCGTTCAAGCCCGCGCCGGGAATGGCAGGCCGGGGAACGCTCTTGGCTGCTGGGTGATGAAAGCGGGTTAGGTCTCCAATGCACATGCACTGCCCGTTCAAGCCCCGCGCCAGGGAACGGGCCTGGCGGGGGAAGCGGGAACGCTTTGGATGCTGGGGTTATGAATAGCGCGGTGGGTCTCACATGGCACAGCACTGGCCGTTTCAAGCCCGCGCCAGGGAAGGGCAGGCCGGGGGAACGCTTTGGCTGCTGGGTGAAAAGCGGGGTGGGTCTCACATGCACATGCACTGCCGTTCAAGCCCCGCGCCAGGGAAGGGCTGGCCGGGGGAACGCTTTGGCTGCCGGGCGAAATGCAGGATAGGGCTCGAATGCCCATGCACTGCTGTTCAAGCCCCGCGCCAGGGAAGGGCAGGCCGGGGGAACGCTTTGGCTGCTGGGTGAAAAGCGGGGTAGGTCTCGCATGCACATGCACTGCCGGTCAAGCCCGCGCCAGGGAAGGGCTGGCCGGGGGAACGCTTTGGCTGCTGGGTGAAAAGCGGGGTGGGTCTCACATGCACATGCACTGCCGTTCAAGCCCCGCGCCAGGGAAGGGCAGGCCGGGGGAACGCTTTGGCTGCTGGGTGAAAAGCGGGGTAGGTCTCACATGCACATGCACTGCCGTTTCAAGCCCCGCGCCAGGGAAGGGCAGGCCGGGGGAACGCTTTGGCTGCTGGGTAAAAAGCGGGGGTGGGTCTCACATGCACATGCACTGCCGTTCAAGCCCCGCGCCAGGTAAGGGCAGGCCGGGGGAACGCTTTGGCTGCTGGGTGAAAAGAGCGGGGTGGTCTCACATGCACATGCACTGCCGTTCAAAGCCCCGCCCCAGGGAAAGGCTGGCCGGGGGAACGCTTGGCTGCTGGGTGAATAGCGGGGTGGGTCTCGCATGCACATGCACTGCCGTTCAAGCCCCGCGCCAGGGAAGGGCTGGCCGGGGGAACGCTTTGGCTGCCGGGCGAAATGCGGGATATGGCTCGAATGCACATGCACTGCCGTTCAAGCCCCGCGCCAGGGAAGGGCAGGCCGGGGGAACGCGTTGGCTGCTGGGTGAAAAGCGGGGTGGGTCTCACATGCACATGCCTGCCGTTCAAGCCCCGCGCCAGGGAAGGGCTGGCCGGGGGAACGCTTTGGCTGCCGGGCGAAATGCAGGATAGGGCTCGAATGCACATGCACTGCCGTTCAAGCCCCGCGCCAGGGAAGGGCAGGCCGGGGGAACGCTTTGGCTGCTGGGTGAAAAGCGGGGTGGGGTCTCACATGCACATGCACTGCGTTCAAGCCCCGCGCCAGGGAAGGGCTGGCCGGGGGAACGCTTTGGCTGCCGGGCGAAATGCAGGATAGGGCTCGAATGCCCATGCACTGCTGTTCAAGCCCCGCGCCAGGAGGAAGGGCAGGCCGGGGGAACGCTTTGGCTGCTGGGTGAAAAAGCGGTGGTAGGTCTCGCATGCACATGCACTGCCGTTCAAGCCCCGCGCCAGGGAAGGGCTGGCCGGGGAACGCTTTGGCTGCTGGGGTGAAAAGCGGGGTGGGTCTCACATGCACATGCACTGCCGTTCAAGCCCCGCGCCAGGGAAGGGCAGGCCGGGGGAACGCTTTGGCTGCTGGGTGAAAAGCGGGGTAGGTCTCACATGCACATGCACTGCCGTTCAAGCCCCCGCGCCAGGGAAGGGCAAGGCCCGGGGGAACGCTTTGGCTGCTGGGTAAAAAGCGGGGTGGGTCTCACATGCACATGCACTGCCGTTCAAGCCCCGCGCCAGGTAAGGGCAGGTCCGGGGGAACGCTTGGCTGCTGGGTGAAAAGCGGGGTGGGGGTCCTCACATGGCACTGCACTGCCGTTCAAGCCCCGCGCCAGGGAAGGGCAGGCCGGGGGAACGCTTGGCTGCTGGGTGAAAAGCGGGGTGGGTCTCACATGCCACATGCCTGCACTGCCTCAAGCCCCGCGCCAGGGAAGGGCAAGGCCGGGGAACGCTTTGGCTGCCGGGCGAAAAGCGGGATATGGCTCGAATGCCACATGCACTGGCGTTCAGCACCCGCGCCCAGGGAAGGGCAGGCCGGGGGAACGCTCTTTGGCTGCTGGGTGGAAAAGTCGGGTTGGGTCTCACATCACATGCACGTGCCGTTCAAGCCCTGCGCCAGGGAAGGGCATGGCCGGGGGAACGCTTTGGCTGCTGGGTGAATAGCGGGGTGGGTCTCGCATGCACATGCACTGCCGTTCAAGCCCCGCGCCAGGGAAGGGCTGGCCGGGGGAACGCTTTGGCTGCCGGGTGAAAGCGGGGATATGGCTCGAATGCACATGCACTGCCGTTCAAGCCCCGCGCCAGGGAAGGGCAGGCCGGGGGAACGCTTTGGCTGCTGGGTGAAAAGCGGGGTGGGTCTCACATGCACATGCACTGCCGTTCAAGCCCCGCGCCAGGGAAGGGCTGGCCGGGGGAACGCTTTGGCTGCTGGGTGAAAAGCGGGATAGGGTCTCGCATGCACATGCACTGCCTGTTCAAGCCCCGCGCCAGGGAAGGGCAGGCCGGGGGAACGCTTTGGCTGCTGGGTGAAAAGCGGGGTAGGTCTCACATGCACATGCACTGCCGTTCAAGCCCCGCGCCAGGGAAGGGCAGGCCGGGGAACGCTTTGGCTGCTGGGTGAAAAGCGGGGTGGGTCTCACATGCACATGCACTGCCGTTCAAGCCCGCGCCAGGGAAGGGGGCAGGCCGGGGGAACGCTTTGGCTGCTGGGTGAAAAGCGGGGTGGGTCTCACATGCACATGCACTGCCGTTCAAGCCCCGCGCCAGGTAAGGGGCAGGCCGGGGGAACGCTTTGGCTGCTGGGTGAAAAGCGGGGTGGGTCTCACATGCACATGCACTGCCGTTCAAGCCCCGCGCCAGGGAAGGGCTGGCCGGGGGAACGCTTGGCTGCCGGGCGAAATGCAGGATAGGGCTCGAATGCCCATGCACTGCTGTTCAAGCCCCGCGCCAGGGAAGGGCAGGCCGGGGGAACGCTTTGGCTGCTGGGTGAAAAGCGGGGTAGGTCGCGCATGCACATGCACTGCCGTTCAAGCCCCGCGCCAGGGAAGGGCAGGCCGGGGGAACGCTTTGGCTGCTGGGTGAAAAGCGGGGTGGGTCTCACATACACATGCACTGTCGTTCAGCCCCGCGCCAGGGAAGGGCAGGCCGGGGGAACGCTTTGGCTGCTGGGTGAAAAGCGGGGTGGGTCTCACATGCACATGCACTGCCGTTCAAGCCCCGCGCCAGGGAAGGGCTGGCCGGGGGAACGCTTTGGCTGCCGGGCGAAATGCAGGATAGGGCTCGAATGCCCATGCACTGCTGTTCAAGCCCCGCGCCAGGGAAGGGCAGGCCGGGGGAACGCTTTGGCTGCTGGGTGAAAAGCGGGGTAGGTCTCGCATGCACATGCACTGCCGTTCAAGCCCCGCGCCAGGGAAAGGCTGGCCGGGGGAACGCTTTGGCTGCTGGGTGAAAAGCGGGGTGGGTCTCGCATGCACATGCACTGCCGTTCAAGCCCCGCGCCAGGGAAGGGCAGGCCGGGGGAACGCTTTGGCTGCCGGGCGAAATGCAGGATATGGCTCGAATGCACATGCACTGCCGTTCAAGCCCCGCGCCAGGGAAGGGCAGGCCGGGGGAACGCTTTGGCTGCTGGGTGAAAAGCGGGGTGGGTCTCACATGCACATGCACTGCCGTTCAAGCCCCGCGCCAGGGAAGGGCAGGCCGGGGGAACGCTTTGGCTGCCGGGCGAAATGCAGGATAGGGCTCGAATGCCCATGCACTGCTGTTCAAGCCCCGCGCCAGGGAAGGGCAGGCCGGGGGAACGCTTTGGCTGTCGGGTGAAAAGCGGGGTAGGTCTCGCATGCACATGCACTGCCGTTCAAGCCCCGCGCCAGGGAAGGGCAGGCCGGGGGAACGCTTTGGCTGCTGGGTGAAAAGCGGGGTGGGTCTCACATGCACATGCACTGCCGTTCAAGCCCCGCGCCAGGGAAGGGCAGGCCGGGGGAACGCTTTGGCTGCTGGGTGAAAAGCGGGGTGGGTCTCACATGCACATGCACTGCCGTTCAAGCCCCGCGCCAGGTAAGGGCAGGCCGGGGGAACGCTTTGGCTGCTGGGTGAAAAGCGGGGTAGGTCTCGCATGCACATGCACTGACGTTCAAGCCCCGCGCCAGGGAAGGGCAGGCCGGGGGAACGCTTTGGCTGCTGGGTGAAAAGCGGGGTGGGTCTCACATGCACATGCACTGCCGTTCAAGCCCCGCGCCAGGGAAGGGCAGGCCGGGGGAACGCTTTGGCTGCTGGGTGAAAAGCGGGGTGGGTCTCACATGCACATGCACTGCTGTTCAAGCCCCGCGCCAGGGAAGGGCAGGCCGGGGGAACGCTTTGGCTGCTGGGTGAAAAGCGGGGTAGGTCTCGCATGCACATGCACTGCCGTTCAAGCCCCGCGCCAGGGAAGGGCAGGCCGGGGGAACGCTTTGGCTGCTGGGTGAAAAGCGGGGTGGGTCTCACATGCACATGCACTGCCGTTCAAGCCCCGCGCCAGGGAAGGGCAGGCCGGGGGAACGCTTTGGCTGCTGGGTGAAAAGCGGGGTGGGTCTCACATGCACATG
Organism: Chlamydomonas incerta; assembly: GCA_016834605.1. Lineage (NCBI taxonomy): Eukaryota > Viridiplantae > Chlorophyta > Chlorophyceae > Chlamydomonadales > Chlamydomonadaceae > Chlamydomonas > Chlamydomonas incerta. The sequence continues at coordinate 24,561 of JAEHOC010000159.1, read as the reverse complement.
CACTGCCGTTCAAGCCCCGCGCCAGGGAAGGGCAGGCCGGGGGAACGCTTTGGCTGCTGGGTGAAAAGCGGGGTGGGTCTCACATGCACATGCACTGCCGTTCAAGCCCCGCGCCAGGTAAGGGCAGGCCGGGGGAACGCTTTGGCTGCTGGGTGAAAAGCGGGGTGGGTCTCACATGCACATGCACTGCCGTTCAAGCCCCGCGCCAGGTAAGGGCAGGCCGGGGGAACGCTTTGGCTGCCGGGCGAAAAGCGGGGTAGGTCTCGCATGCACATGCACTGCCGTTCAAGCCCCGCGCCAGGGAAGGGCTGGCCGGGGGAACGCTTTGGCTGCTGGGTGAAAAGCGGGATATGGCTTGAATGCACATGCACTGTCGTTCAGCCCCGCGCCAGGGAAAGGTTGGCCGGGGGAACGCTTTGGCTGCTGGGTGAAAAGCGGGGTGGGTCTCACATGCACATGCACTGCCGTTCAAGCCCCGCGCCAGGGAAGGGCAGGCCGGGGGAACGCTTTGGCTGCTGGGTGAAAAGCGGGGTGGGTCTCACATGCACATGCACTGCCGTTCAAGCCCCGCGCCAGGGAAGGGCAGGCCGGGGGAACGCTTTGGCTGCCGGGCGAAAAGCGGGATATGGCTCGAATGCACATGCACTGTCGTTCAGCCCCGCGCCAGGGAAAGGCTGGCCGGGGGAACGCTTTGGCTGCTGGGTGAATAGCGGGGTGGGTCTCGCATGCACATGCACTGCCGTTCAAGCCCCGCGCCAGGGAAGGGCAGGCCGGGGGGAACGCTTTGGCTGCCGGGCGAAATGCGGGATATGGCTCGAATGCACATGCACTGCTGTTCAAGCCCCGCGCCAGGGAAGGGCAGGCCGGGGGAACGCTTTGGCTGCTGGGTGAAAAGCGGGGTAGGTCTCGCATGCACATGCACTGCTGTTCAAGCCCCGCGCCAGGGAAGGGCAGGCCGGGGGAACGCTTTGGCTGCTGGGTGAAAAGCGGGGTAGGTCTCGCATGCACATGCACTGCCGTTCAAGCCCCGCGCCAGGGAAGGGCAGGCCGGGGGAACGCTTTGGCTGCTGGGTGAAAAGCGGGGTGGGTCTCACATGCACATGCACTGCCGTTCAAGCCCCGCGCCAGGGAAGGGCTGGCCGGGGGAACGCTTTGGCTGTCGGGCGAAATGCAGGATAGGGCTCGAATGCCCATGCACTGCTGTTCAAGCCCCGCGCCAGGGAAGGGCAGGCCGGGGGAACGCTTTGGCTGCTGGGTGAAAAGCGGGGTAGGTCTCGCATGCACATGCACTGCCGTTCAAGCCCCGCGCCAGGGAAGGGCAGGCCGGGGGAACGCTTTGGCTGCTGGGTGAAAAGCGGGGTGGGTCTCACATGCACATGCACTGCCGTTCAAGCCCCGCGCCAGGGAAGGGCAGGCCGGGGGAACGCTTTGGCTGCTGGGTGAAAGCGGGGTGGGTCTCACATGCACATGCACTGCCGTTCAAGCCCCGCGCCAGGTAAGGGCAGGCCGGGGGAACGCTTTGGCTGCTGGGTGAAAAGCGGGGTGGGTCTCACATGCACATGCACTGCCGTTCAAGCCCCGCGCCAGGGAAGGGCAGGCCGGGGGAACGCTTTGGCTGCTGGGTGAAAAGCGGGGTAGGTCTCGCATGCACATGCACTGCCGTTCAAGCCCCGCGCCAGGGAAGGGCAGGCCGGGGGAACGCTTTGGCTGCTGGGTGAAAAGCGGGGTGGGTCTCACATGCACATGCACTGCCGTTCAAGCCCCGCGCCAGGGAAGGGCAGGCCGGGGGAACGCTTTGGCTGTCGGGCGAAATGCAGGATAGGGCTCGAATGCCCATGCACTGCCGTTCAAGCCCCGCGCCAGGGAAGGGCAGGCCGGGGGAACGCTTTGGCTGCTGGGTGAAAAGCGGGGTAGGTCTCGCATGCACATGCACTGCCGTTCAAGCCCCGCGCCAGGGAAGGGCAGGCCGGGGGAACGCTTTGGCTGCTGGGTGAAAAGCGGGGTGGGTCTCACATGCACATGCACTGCCGTTCAAGCCCCGCGCCAGGGAAGGGCAGGCCGGGGGAACGCTTTGGCTGCTGGGTGAAAAGCGGGGTGGGTCTCACATGCACATGCACTGCCGTTCAAGCCCCGCGCCAGGTAAGGGCAGGCCGGGGGAACGCTTTGGCTGCTGGGTGAAAAGCGGGGTGGGTCTCACATGCACATGCACTGCCGTTCAAGCCCCGCGCCAGGGGAGGGCAGGCCGGGGGAACGCTTTGGCTGCCGGGCGAAATGCGGGATATGGCTCGAATGCACATGCACTGCCGTTCAAGCCCCGCGCCAGGGAAGGGCAGGCCGGGGGAACGCTTTGGCTGCTGGGTGAAAAGCGGGGTAGGTCTCGCATGCACATGCACTGCCGTTCAAGCCCCGCGCCAGGGAAGGGCAGGCCGGGGGAACGCTTTGGCTGCTGGGTGAAAAGCGGGGTAGGTCTCGCATGCACATGCACTGCCGTTCAAGCCCCGCGCCAGGGAAGGGCAGGCCGGGGGAACGCTTTGGCTGCTGGGTGAAAAGCGGGGTGGGTCTCACATGCACATGCACTGCCGTTCAAGCCCCGCGCCAGGGAAGGGCAGGCCGGGGGAACGCTTTGGCTGCTGGGTGAAAAGCGGGGTGGGTCTCACATGCACATGCACTGCCGTTCAAGCCCCGCGCCAGGGAAGGGCAGGCCGGGGGAACGCTTTGGCTGCTGGGTGAAAAGCGGGGTGGGTCTCACATGCACATGCACTGCCGTTCAAGCCCCGCGCCAGGGAAGGGCAGGCCGGGGGAACGCTTTGGCTGCTGGGTGAAAAGCGGGGTAGGTCTCGCATGCACATGCACTGCCGTTCAAGCCCCGCGCCAGGGAAGGGCAGGCCGGGGGAACGCTTTGGCTGCTGGGTGAAAAGCGGGGTGGGTCTCACATGCACATGCACTGCCGTTCAAGCCCCGCGCCAGGGAAGGGCTGGCCGGGGGAACGCTTTGGCTGTCGGGCGAAATGCAGGATAGGGCTCGAATGCCCATGCACTGCCGTTCAAGCCCCGCGCCAGGGAAGGGCAGGCCGGGGGAACGCTTTGGCTGCTGGGTGAAAAGCGGGGTAGGTCTCGCATGCACATGCACTGCCGTTCAAGCCCCGCGCCAGGGGAGGGCAGGCCGGGGGAACGCTTTGGCTGCCGGGTGAAAAGCGGGGTGGGTCTCACATGCACATGCACTGCCGTTCAAGCCCCGCGCCAGGTAAGGGCAGGCCGGGGGAACGCTTTGGCTGCTGGGTGAAAAGCGGGGTGGGTCTCACATGCACATGCACTGACGTTCAAGCCCCGCGCCAGGGAAGGGCAGGCCGGGGGAACGCTTTGGCTGCTGGGTGAAAAGCGGGGTAGGTCTCGCATGCACATGCACTGCCGTTCAAGCCCCGCGCCAGGGAAGGGCAGGCCGGGGGAACGCTTTGGCTGCTGGGTGAAAAGCGGGGTGGGTCTCACATGCACATGCACTGCCGTTCAAGCCCCGCGCCAGGGAAGGGCTGGCCGGGGGAACGCTTTGGCTGTCGGGCGAAATGCAGGATAGGGCTCGAATGCCCATGCACTGCCGTTCAAGCCCCGCGCCAGGGAAGGGCAGGCCGGGGGAACGCTTTGGCTGCTGGGTGAAAAGCGGGGTAGGTCTCGCATGCACATGCACTGCCGTTCAAGCCCCGCGCCAGGGAAGGGCAGGCCGGGGGAACGCTTTGGCTGCTGGGTGAAAAGCGGGGTGGGTCTCACATGCACATGCACTGCCGTTCAAGCCCCGCGCCAGGGAAGGGCAGGCCGGGGGAACGCTTTGGCTGCTGGGTGAAACGCGGGGTGGGTCTCACATGCACATGCACTGCCGTTCAAGCCCCGCGCCAGGGAAGGGCAGGCCGGGGGAACGCTTTGGCTGCTGGGTGAAAAGCGGGGTGGGTCTCACATGCACATGCACTGCCGTTCAAGCCCCGCGCCAGGGAAGGGCTGGCCGGGGGAACGCTTTGGCTGCCGGGCGAAATGCGGGATATGGCTCGAATGCACATGCACTGCTGTTCAAGCCCCGCGCCAGGGAAGGGCAGGCCGGGGGAACGCTTTGGCTGCTGGGTGAAAAGCGGGGTAGGTCTCGCATGCACATGCACTGCCGTTCAAGCCCCGCGCCAGGGAAGGGCAGGCCGGGGGAACGCTTTGGCTGCCGGGCGAAAAGCGGGATATGGCTCGAATGCACATGCACTGTCGTTCAGCCCCGCGCCAGGGAAAGGCTGGCCGGGGGAACGCTTTGGCTGCTGGGTGAATAGCGGGGTGGGTCTCGCATGCACATGCACTGCCGTTCAAGCCCCGCGCCAGGGAAGGGCAGGCCGGGGGAACGCTTTGGCTGCCGGGCGAAATGCGGGATATGGCTCGAATGCACATGCACTGCTGTTCAAGCCCCGCGCCAGGGAAGGGCAGGCCGGGGGAACGCTTTGGCTGCTGGGTGAAAAGCGGGGTAGGTCTCGCATGCACATGCACTGCTGTTCAAGCCCCGCGCCAGGGAAGGGCAGGCCGGGGGAACGCTTTGGCTGCTGGGTGAAAAGCGGGGTAGGTCTCGCATGCACATGCACTGCCGTTCAAGCCCCGCGCCAGGGAAGGGCAGGCCGGGGGAACGCTTTGGCTGCTGGGTGAAAAGCGGGGTGGGTCTCACATGCACATGCACTGCCGTTCAAGCCCCGCGCCAGGGAAGGGCAGGCCGGGGGAACGCTTTGGCTGCTGGGTGAAAAGCGGGGTGGGTCTCACATGCACATGCACTGCCGTTCAAGCCCCGCGCCAGGGAAGGGCAGGCCGGGGGAACGCTTTGGCTGCTGGGTGAAAAGCGGGGTAGGTCTCGCATGCACATGCACTGCCGTTCAAGCCCCGCGCCAGGGAAGGGCATGCCGGGGGAACGCTTTGGCTGCTGGGTGAAAAGCGGGGTGGGTCTCACATGCACATGCACTGCCGTTCAAGCCCCGCGCCAGGGAAGGGCTGGCCGGGGGAACGCTTTGGCTGTCGGGCGAAATGCAGGATAGGGCTCGAATGCCCATGCACTGCTGTTCAAGCCCCGCGCCAGGGAAGGGCAGGCCGGGGGAACGCTTTGGCTGCTGGGTGAAAAGCGGGGTAGGTCTCGCATGCACATGCACTGCCGTTCAAGCCCCGCGCCAGGGAAGGGCAGGCCGGGGGAACGCTTTGGCTGCTGGGTGAAAAGCGGGGTGGGTCTCACATGCACATGCACTGCCGTTCAAGCCCCGCGCCAGGGAAGGGCAGGCCGGGGGAACGCTTTGGCTGCTGGGTGAAAAGCGGGGTGGGTCTCACATGCACATGCACTGACGTTCAAGCCCCGCGCCAGGGAAGGGCAGGCCGGGGGAACGCTTTGGCTGCTGGGTGAAAAGCGGGGTGGGTCTCACATGCACATGCACTGCCGTTCAAGCCCCGCGCCAGGGAAGGGCAGGCCGGGGGAACGCTTTGGCTGCTGGGTGAAAAGCGGGGTAGGTCTCGCATGCACATGCACTGCCGTTCAAGCCCCGCGCCAGGGAAGGGCAGGCCGGGGGAACGCTTTGGCTGCTGGGTGAAAAGCGGGGTGGGTCTCACATGCACATGCACTGCCGTTCAAGCCCCGCGCCAGGGAAGGGCTGGCCGGGGGAACGCTTTGGCTGTCGGGCGAAATGCAGGATAGGGCTCGAATGCCCATGCACTGCCGTTCAAGCCCCGCGCCAGGGAAGGGCAGGCCGGGGGAACGCTTTGGCTGCTGGGTGAAAAGCGGGGTAGGTCTCGCATGCACATGCACTGCCGTTCAAGCCCCGCGCCAGGGAAGGGCAGGCCGGGGGAACGCTTTGGCTGCTGGGTGAAAAGCGGGGTGGGTCTCACATGCACATGCACTGCCGTTCAAGCCCCGCGCCAGGGAAGGGCAGGCCGGGGGAACGCTTTGGCTGCTGGGTGAAAAGCGGGGTGGGTCTCACATGCACATGCACTGCCGTTCAAGCCCCGCGCCAGGGAAGGGCAGGCCGGGGGAACGCTTTGGCTGCTGGGTGAAAAGCGGGGTGGGTCTCACATGCACATGCACTGCCGTTCAAGCCCCGCGCCAGGGAAGGGCTGGCCGGGGGAACGCTTTGGCTGTCGGGCGAAATGCAGGATAGGGCTCGAATGCCCATGCACTGCTGTTCAAGCCCCGCGCCAGGGAAGGGCAGGCCGGGGGAACGCTTTGGCTGCTGGGTGAAAAGCGGGGTAGGTCTCGCATGCACATGCACTGCCGTTCAAGCCCCGCGCCAGGGAAGGGCAGGCCGGGGGAACGCTTTGGCTGCTGGGTGAAAAGCGGGGTGGGTCTCACATGCACATGCACTGCCGTTCAAGCCCCGCGCCAGGGAAGGGCAGGCCGGGGGAACGCTTTGGCTGCTGGGTGAAAAGCGGGGTGGGTCTCACATGCACATGCACTGACGTTCAAGCCCCGCGCCAGGGAAGGGCAGGCCGGGGGAACGCTTTGGCTGCTGGGTGAAAAGCGGGGTGGGTCTCACATGCACATGCACTGCCGTTCAAGCCCCGCGCCAGGGAAGGGCAGGCCGGGGGAACGCTTTGGCTGCTGGGTGAAAAGCGGGGTAGGTCTCGCATGCACATGCACTGCCGTTCAAGCCCCGCGCCAGGGAAGGGCAGGCCGGGGGAACGCTTTGGCTGCTGGGTGAAAAGCGGGGTGGGTCTCACATGCACATGCACTGCCGTTCAAGCCCCGCGCCAGGGAAGGGCTGGCCGGGGGAACGCTTTGGCTGTCGGGCGAAATGCAGGATAGGGCTCGAATGCCCATGCACTGCCGTTCAAGCCCCGCGCCAGGGAAGGGCAGGCCGGGGGAACGCTTTGGCTGCTGGGTGAAAAGCGGGGTAGGTCTCGCATGCACATGCACTGCCGTTCAAGCCCCGCGCCAGGGAAGGGCAGGCCGGGGGAACGCTTTGGCTGCTGGGTGAAAAGCGGGGTGGGTCTCACATGCACATGCACTGCCGTTCAAGCCCCGCGCCAGGGAAGGGCAGGCCGGGGGAACGCTTTGGCTGCTGGGTGAAAAGCGGGGTGGGTCTCACATGCACATGCACTGCCGTTCAAGCCCCGCGCCAGGGAAGGGCAGGCCGGGGGAACGCTTTGGCTGCTGGGTGAAAAGCGGGGTGGGTCTCACATGCACATGCACTGCCGTTCAAGCCCCGCGCCAGGTAAGGGCAGGCCGGGGGAACGCTTTGGCTGCTGGGTGAAAAGCGGGGTGGGTCTCACATGCACATGCACTGCCGTTCAAGCCCCGCGCCAGGGAAGGGCAGGCCGGGGGAACGCTTTGGCTGCTGGGTGAAAAGCGGGGTAGGTCTCGCATGCACATGCACTGCCGTTCAAGCCCCGCGCCAGGGAAGGGCAGGCCGGGGGAACGCTTTGGCTGCTGGGTGAAAAGCGGGATATGGCTTGAATGCACATGCACTGTCGTTCAGCCCCGCGCCAGGGAAAGGTTGGCCGGGGGAACGCTTTGGCTGCTGGGTGAAAAGCGGGGTGGGTCTCACATGCACATGCACTGCCGTTCAAGCCCCGCGCCAGGGAAGGGCAGGCCGGGGGAACGCTTTGGCTGCCGGGCGAAATGCGGGATATGGCTCGAATGCACATGCACTGCCGTTCAAGCCCCGCGCCAGGGAAGGGCAGGCTGGGGGAACGCTTTGGCTGCTGGGTGAAAAGTGGGGTGGGTCTCACATGCACATGCACTGCCGTTCAAGCCCCGCGCCAGGGAAGGGCTGGCCGGGGGAACGCTTTGGCTGTCGGGCGAAATGCAGGATAGGGCTCGAATGCCCATGCACTGCCGTTCAAGCCCCGCGCCAGGGAAGGGCAGGCCGGGGGAACGCTTTGGCTGCTGGGTGAAAAGCGGGGTAGGTCTCGCATGCACATGCACTGCCGTTCAAGCCCCGCGCCAGGGAAGGGCAGGCCGGGGGAACGCTTTGGCTGCTGGGTGAAAAGCGGGGTGGGTCTCACATGCACATGCACTGCCGTTCAAGCCCCGCGCCAGGGAAGGGCAGGCCGGGGGAACGCTTTGGCTGCTGGGTGAAAAGCGGGATATGGCTTGAATGCACATGCACTGTCGTTCAGCCCCGCGCCAGGGAAAGGCTGGCCGGGGGAACGCTTTGGCTGCTGGGTGAATAGCGGGGTGGGTCTCGCATGCACATGCACTGCCGTTCAAGCCCCGCGCCAGGGAAGGGCAGGCCGGGGGAACGCTTTGGCTGCCGGGCGAAATGCGGGATATGGCTCGAATGCACATGCACTGCCGTTCAAGCCCCGCGCCAGGGAAGGGCAGGCTGGGGGAACGCTTTGGCTGCTGGGTGAAAAGCGGGGTGGGTCTCACATGCACATGCACTGCCGTTCAAGCCCCGCGCCAGGGAAGGGCTGGCCGGGGGAACGCTTTGGCTGCCGGGCGAAATGCAGGATAGGGCTCGAATGCCCATGCACTGCTGTTCAAGCCCCGCGCCAGGGAAGGGCAGGCCGGGGGAACGCTTTGGCTGCTGGGTGAAAAGCGGGGTAGGTCTCGCATGCACATGCACTGCCGTTCAAGCCCCGCGCCAGGGAAGGGCAGGCCGGGGGAACGCTTTGGCTGCTGGGTGAAAAGCGGGGTGGGTCTCACATGCACATGCACTGCCGTTCAAGCCCCGCGCCAGGGAAGGGCAGGCCGGGGGAACGCTTTGGCTGCTGGATGAATAGCGGGGTGGGTCTCACATGCACATGCACTGCCGTTCAAGCCCCGCGCCAGGTAAGGGCAGGCCGGGGGAACGCTTTGGCTGCTGGGTGAAAAGCGGGGTAGGTCTCGCATGCACATGCACTGCCGTTCAAGCCCCGCGCCAGGGAAGGGCAGGCCGGGGGAACGCTTTGGCTGCTGGGTGAAAAGCGGGGTGGGTCTCACATGCACATGCACTGCCGTTCAAGCCCCGCGCCAGGGAAGGGCTGGCCGGGGGAACGCTTTGGCTGTCGGGCGAAATGCAGGATAGGGCTCGAATGCCCATGCACTGCTGTTCAAGCCCCGCGCCAGGGAAGGGCTGGCCGGGGGAACGCTTTGGCTGCTGGGTGAAAAGCGGGGTGGGTCTCACATGCACATGCACTGCCGTTCAAGCCCCGCGCCAGGGAAGGGCTGGCCGGGGGAACGCTTTGGCTGCCGGGCGAAATGCAGGATAGGGCTCGAATGCCCATGCACTGCTGTTCAAGCCCCGCGCCAGGGAAGGGCAGGCCGGGGGAACGCTTTGGCTGCTGGGTGAAAAGCGGGGTAGGTCTCGCATGCACATGCACTGCCGTTCAAGCCCCGCGCCAGGGAAGGGCAGGCCGGGGGAACGCTTTGGCTGCTGGGTGAAAAGCGGGGTGGGTCTCACATGCACATGCACTGCCGTTCAAGCCCCGCGCCAGGGAAGGGCAGGCCGGGGGAACGCTTTGGCTGCTGGATGAATAGCGGGGTGGGTCTCACATGCACATGCACTGCCGTTCAAGCCCCGCGCCAGGGAAGGGCAGGCCGGGGGAACGCTTTGGCTGCTGGGTGAAAAGCGGGGTAGGTCTCGCATGCACATGCACTGCCGTTCAAGCCCCGCGCCAGGGAAGGGCAGGCCGGGGGAACGCTTTGGCTGCTGGGTGAAAAGCGGGGTGGGTCTCACATGCACATGCACTGCCGTTCAAGCCCCGCGCCAGGGAAGGGCTGGCCGGGGGAAAGCTTTGGCTGTCGGGCGAAATGCAGGATAGGTCTCGCATGCACATGCACTGCCGTTCAAGCCCCGCGCCAGGGAAGGGCAGGCCGGGGGAACGCTTTGGCTGCTGGGTGAAAAGCGGGGTAGGTCTCACATGCACATGCACTGCCGTTCAAGCCCCGCGCCAGGGAAGGGCAGCCCGGGGGAACGCTTTGGCTGCTGGGTGAAAAGCGGGGTGGGTCTCACATGCACATGCACTGCCGTTCAAGCCCCGCGCCAGGGAAGGGCAGGCCGGGGGAACGCTTTGGCTGCTGGGTGAAAAGCGGGGTGGGTCTCACATGCACATGCACTGCCGTTCAAGCCCCGCGCCAGGTAAGGGCAGGCCGGGGGAACGCTTTGGCTGCTGGGTGAAAAGCGGGGTGGGTCTCACATGCACATGCACTGCCGTTCAAGCCCCGCGCCAGGGAAGGGCAGGCCGGGGGAACGCTTTGGCTGCTGGGTGAAAAGCGGGGTGGGTCTCACATGCACATGCACTGCCGTTCAAGCCCCGCGCCAGGGAAGGGCAGGCCGGGGGAACGCTTTGGCTGCTGGGTGAAAAGCGGGGTGGGTCTCACATGCACATGCACTGCCGTTCAAGCCCCGCGCCAGGGAAGGGCAGGCCGGGGGAACCCTTTGGCTGCCGGGCGAAAAGCGGGATATGGCTCGAATGCACATGCACTGTCGTTCAGCCCCGCGCCAGGGAAGGGCAGGCCGGGGGAACGCTTTGGCTGCTGGGTGAAAAGCGGGGTGGGTCTCACATGCACATGCACTGCCGTTCAAGCCCCGCGCCAGGGAAAGGCTGGCCGGGGGAACGCTTTGGCTGCTGGGTGAATAGCGGGGTGGGTCTCGCATGCACATGCACTGCCGTTCAAGCCCCGCGCCAGGGAAGGGCAGGCCGGGGGAACGCTTTGGCTGCCGGGCGAAATGCAGGATAGGGCTCGAATGCCCATGCACTGCTGTTCAAGCCCCGCGCCAGGGAAGGGCAGGCCGGGGGAACGCTTTGGCTGCTGGGTTTTTTTTTTAGGAATCATCCTTACAAGGTTGAACAGTGGCAGACGCGCTGCCCCCCTGCTGCCTGAAGACAGCCTGGTCCCTGAGACCAGAACCCTGACAGGGCAAGAAGAGAAGAGAAGAGAAGAAAAGAGAAGAGAAGAAAGCCCCATGCACCTAAACGCCTAGCTGCTGCACTGCTCCACACACCAAGCGGTATAAACCGCTATACACCTCAAGCGGCAGCGCCACGCAACACCCCCTCTCCCTACTGCCCAGATAAACTAAGACAGACAACAGAGCTCTCCAGTTGGCAGGCCCAGAGCGCCTCTTGAGTCTTGTCTAGAGTTCCCCAGTTGGGAGGCCACGAGTTCAGCTCGATGGGTCTTGCATCTTGTCCAGCAGCCCAGAGCTCAGCTCGATGGGTCTTGCATCTTGTCCAGCAGGCCCAGAGCTCAGCTCGATGGGTCTTGAATCTTGTCCAGCAGGCCCAGAGCTCAGCTCGATGGGTCTTGCATCTTGTCCAGCCGGCCCAGAGGTCAGCTCGATGGGTCTTGAATCTTGTCCAGCAGCCCAGAGCTCAGCTCGATGGGTCTTGCATCTTGTCCAGCAGGCCCAGAGCTCAGCTCGATGGGTCTTGCATCTTGTCCAGCAGGCCCAGAGCTCAGCTTGATGGGTCTTGAATCTTGTCCAGCAGGCCCAGAGCTCAGCTCGATGGGTCTTGAATCTTGTCCAGCAGGCCCAGAGCTCAGCTCGATGGGTCTTGCATCTTGTCCAGCAGGCCCAGAGCTCAGCTCGATGGGTCTTGCATCTTGTCCAGCAGGCCCTGAGTACCCGGAGCCCAGCTCCACAGGTCTTGAATCTTGTCCAACAGGCCCGGAACCCACCTCGACGGATCTTGAATCTTGTCCAGAACTCTCCATCTGGCAGTAAACGCTTTAGCCAAACCAAACCAGGCTGGCAAAAGGTGCTCCTCGTGAAGATGTTAACATGCCGAAAGTGAAGACGTTGCCAAGCTTGTCGACGACGGGCTCATGGCGACCAATAAGAAGCGATCAGTATGGAAACATGATCGCGTCAGCTGCTTGGACGAAATAGCAATGCTTCGTGCTCGCCGAGATGTTAGAATGCCAAAAACCAGGATGTCGCGGACTCCACGATAGCTGCCACCATAACTGTAATTATACCTCAAGTATGGTAAATTAACGGACCCATAAGCGGCTGAGGCCTATGGAGCGACGGAGACGAATTGTCGCGCAACTGGCACTGGTTGACCCACTGAAAAAGAGGTCGCCGAGCTCCACGACTGCACAAACATAGTTCTTGGTATCTCAAAAGCAATATTAGAAAGCTGTAAGAGCGCTAAGAAGCCCTGGAAACCTTTGGGGCTGTAGCTGAAAAGCCACAGCCCCAAAGAAGAGAAGAAGCGAAAGAGAAGAAGTAAAGTAAAGTAATTGTCTGGGTGAAAAGCGGGGTGGGTCTCGCATGCACATGCACTGCCGTTCAAGCCCCGCGCCAGGGAAGGGCAGGCCGGGGGAACGCTTTGGCTGCTGGGTGAAAAGCGGGGTGGGTCTCACATGCACATGCACTGCCGTTCAAGCCCCGCGCCAGGGAAGGGCAGGCCGGGGGAACGCTTTGGCTGCTGGGTGAAAAGCGGGGTGGGTCTCACATGCACATGCACTGCCGTTCAAGCCCCGCGCCAGGGAAGGGCAGGCCGGGGGAACGCTTTGGCTGCTGGGTGAAAAGCGGGGTGGGTCTCACATGCACATGCACTGCCGTTCAAGCCCCGCGCCAGGGAAGGGCAGGCCGGGGGAACGCTTTGGCTGCCGGGCGAAATGCGGGATAGGGCTTGAATGCACATGCACTGTCGTTCAAGCCCCGCGCCAGGGAAGGGCTGGCCGGGGGATCGCTTTGGCTGCCGGGTGAAATGCGGGGTGGGTCTCACATGCACATGCACTGCCGTTCAAGCCCCGCGCCAGGGAAGGGCAGGCCGGGGGAACGCTTTGGCTGCTGGGCGAAACGCAGGGTAGGTCTCGCATGCACATGCACTGCCGTTCAAGCCCCGCGCCAGGGAAGGGCAGGCCGGGGGAACGCTTTGGCTGCTGGGTGAAAAGCGGGGTGGGTCTCACATGCACATGCACTGCCGTTCAAGCCCCGCGCCAGGGAAGGGCAGGCCGGGGGAACGCTTTGGCTGCCGGGCGAAATGCAGGATAGGGCTCGAATGCCCATGCACTGCTGTTCAAGCCCCGCGCCAGGGAAGGGCAGGCCGGGGGAACGCTTTGGCTGCTGGGCGAAATGCGGGGTAGGTCTCGCATGCACATGCACTGCCGTTCAAGCCCCGCGCCAGGGAAGGGCAGGCCGGGGGAACGCTTTGGCTGCTGGGTGAAACGCGGGGTGGGTCTCACATGCACATGCACTGCCGTTCAAGCCCCGCGCCAGGGAAGGGCAGGCCGGGGGAACGCTTTGGCTGCTGGGCGAAACGCGGGGTAGGTCTCGCATGCACATGCACTGCCGTTCAAGCCCCGCGCCAGGGAAGGGCAGGCCGGGGGAACGCTTTGGCTGCTGGGTGAAACGCGGGGTGGGTCTCGAATGCCCATGCACTGCTGTTCAAGCCCCGCGCCAGGGAAGGGCAGGCCGGGGGAACGCTTTGGCTGCTGGGTGAAAAGCGGGGTGGGTCTCACATGCACATGCACTGCCGTTCAAGCCCCGCGCCAGGGAAGGGCAGGCCGGGGGAACGCTTTGGCTGCCGGGCGAAATGCGGGATATGGCTCGAATGCACATGCACTGCCGTTCAAGCCCCGCGCCAGGGAAGGGCAGGCCGGGGGAACGCTTTGGCTGCTGGGTGAAAAGCGGGGTGGGTCTCACATGCACATGCACTGCCGTTCAAGCCCCGCGCCAGGGAAGGGCTGGCCGGGGGAACGCTTTGGCTGCCGGGTGAAAAGCGGGGTGGGTCTCACATGCACATGCACTGCCGTTCAAGCCCCGCGCCAGGGAAGGGCAGGCCGGGGGAACGCTTTGGCTTCCGGGCCTCGAATGCACATGCACTGTCGTTCAAGCCCCGCGCCAGGGAAGGGCAGGCCGGGGGAACGCTTTGGCTGCCGGGCGAAATGCGGGATATGGCTCGAATGCACATGCACTGCCGTTCAAGCCCCGCGCCAGGGAAGGGCAGGCCGGGGGAACGCTTTGGCTGCTGGGTGAAAAGCGGGGTGGGTCTCACATGCACATGCACTGCCGTTCAAGCCCCGCGCCAGGGAAGGGCAGGCCGGGGGAACGCTTTGGCTGCCGGGCGAAATGCAGGATAGGGCTCGAATGCCCATGCACTGCCGTTCAAGCCCCGCGCCAGGGAAGGGCAGGCCGGGGGAACGCTTTGGCTGCTGGGCGAAATGCGGGGTAGGTCTCGCATGCACATGCACTGCCGTTCAAGCCCCGCGCCAGGGAAGGGCAGGCCGGGGGAACGCTTTGGCTGCTGGGTGAAACGCGGGGTGGGTCTCACATGCACATGCACTGCCGTTCAAGCCCCGCGCCAGGGAAGGGCAGGCCGGGGGAACGCTTTGGCTGCTAGGCGAAACGCGGGGTAGGTCTCGCATGCACATGCACTGCCGTTCAAGCCCCGCGCCAGGGAAGGGCAGGCCGGGGGAACGCTTTGGCTGCTGGGTGAAACGCGGGGTGGGTCTCGAATGCCCATGCACTGCTGTTCAAGCCCCGCGCCAGGGAAGGGCAGGCCGGGGGAACGCTTTGGCTGCTGGGTGAAAAGCGGGGTGGGTCTCACATGCACATGCACTGCCGTTCAAGCCCCGCGCCAGGGAAGGGCAGGCCGGGGGAACGCTTTGGCTGCTGGGTAAAAAGCGGGGTGGGTCTCACATGCACATGCACTGCCGTTCAAGCCCCGCGCCAGGGAAGGGCAGGCCGGGGGAACGCTTTGGCTGCCGGGCGAAAAGCGGGATATGGCTCGAATGCACATGCACTGTCGTTCAGCCCCGCGCCAGGGAAGGGCAGGCCGGGGGAACGCTTTGGCTGCTGGGTGAAAAGCGGGGTGGGTCTCACATGCACATGCACTGCCGTTCAAGCCCCGCGCCAGGGAAGGGCAGGCCGGGGGAACGCTTTGGCTTCCGGGCCTCGAATGCACATGCACTGTCGTTCAAGCCCCGCGCCAGGGAAGGGCAGGCCGGGGGAACGCTTTGGCTGCCGGGCGAAATGCGGGATATGGCTCGAATGCACATGCACTGCCGTTCAAGCCCCGCGCCAGGGAAGGGCAGGCCGGGGGAACGCTTTGGCTGCTGGGTGAAAAGCGGGGTGGGTCTCACATGCACATGCACTGCCGTTCAAGCCCCGCGCCAGGGAAGGGCAGGCCGGGGGAACGCTTTGGCTGCCGGGCGAAATGCGGGATATGGCTCGAATGCACATGCACTGCCGTTCAAGCCCCGCGCCAGGGAAGGGCAGGCCGGGGGAACGCTTTGGCTGCTGGGTGAAAAGCGGGGTAGGTCTCGCATGCACATGCACTGCCGTTCAAGCCCCGCGCCAGGGAAGGGCTGGCCGGGGAACGCTTTGGCTGCTGGGCGAAACGCGGGGTAGGTCTCGCATGCACATGCACTGCCGTTCAAGCCCCGCGCCAGGGAAGGGCAGGCCGGGGGAACGCTTTGGCTGCTGGGTGAAAAGCGGGGTGGGTCTCACATGCACATGCACTGCCGTTCAAGCCCCGCGCCAGGGAAGGGCAGGCCGGGGGAACGCTTTGGCTGCCGGGCGAAATGCGGGATATGGCTCGAATGCACATGCACTGCCGTTCAAGCCCCGCGCCAGGGAAGGGCAGGCCGGGGGAACGCTTTGGCTGCTGGGTGAAAAGCGGGGTGGGTCTCACATGCACATGCACTGCCGTTCAAGCCCCGCGCCAGGGAAGAGCAGGCCGGGGGAACGCTTTGGCTGCCGGGCGAAATGCGGGATAGGGCTCGAATGCACATGCACTGCCGTTCAAGCCCCGCGCCAGGGAAGGGCAGGCCGGGGGAACGCTTTGGCTGCTGGGTGAAAAGCGGGGTAGGTCTCGCATGCACATGCACTGCCGTTCAAGCCCCGCGCCAGGGAAGGGCAGGCCGGGGGAACACTTTGGCTGCCGGGCGAAATGCGGGATATGGCTCGAATGCACATGCACTGCCGTTCAAGCCCCGCGCCAGGGAAGGGCAGGCCGGGGGAACGCTTTGGCTGCTGGGTGAAAAGCGGGGTGGGTCTCACATGCACATGCACTGCCGTACAAGCCCCGCGCCAGGGAAGGGCAGGCCGGGGGAACGCTTTGGCTGCCGGGCGAAATGCGGGATATGGCTCGAATGCACATGCACTGCCGTTCAAGCCCCGCGCCAGGGAAGGGCAGGCCGGGGGAACGCTTTGGCTGCTGGGTGAAAAGCGGGGTGGGTCTCACATGCACATGCACTGCCGTTCAAGCCCCGCGCCAGGGAAGGGCAGGCCGGGGGAACGCTTTGGCTGCCGGGCGAAATGCAGGATAGGGCTCGAATGCCCATGCACTGCTGTTCAAGCCCCGCGCCAGGGAAGGGCAGGCCGGGGGAACGCTTTGGCTGCCGGGCGAAATGCGGGATATGGCTCGAATGCACATGCACTGCCGTTCAAGCCCCGCGCCAGGGAAGGGCAGGCCGGGGGAACGCTTTGGCTGCTGGGTGAAAAGCGGGGTGGGTCTCACATGCACATGCACTGCCGTTCAAGCCCCGCGCCAGGGAAGGGCAGGCCGGGGGAACGCTTTGGCTGCTGGGCGAAACGCGGGGTAGGTCTCGCATGCACATGCACTGCCGTTCAAGCCCCGCGCCAGGGAAGGGCAGGCCGGGGGAACACTTTGGCTGCCGGGCGAAATGCGGGATATGGCTCGAATGCACATGCACTGCCGTTCAAGCCCCGCGCCAGGGAAGGGCAGGCCGGGGGAACGCTTTGGCTGCTGGGTGAAAAGCGGGGTAGGTCTCGCATGCACATGCACTGCCGTTCAAGCCCCGCGCCAGGGAAGGGCAGGCCGGGGGAACGCTTTGGCTGCTGGGCGAAACGCGGGGTAGGTCTCGCATGCACATGCACTGCCGTTCAAGCCCCGCGCCAGGGAAGGGCAGGCCGGGGGAACGCTTTGGCTGCTGGGTGAAAAGCGGGGTGGGTCTCACATGCACATGCACTGCCGTTCAAGCCCCGCGCCAGGGAAGGGCAGGCCGGGGGAACGCTTTGGCTGCCGGGCGAAATGCGGGATATGGCTCGAATGCACATGCACTGTCGTTCAAGCCCCGCGCCAGGGAAGGGCAGGCCGGGGGAACGCTTTGGCTGCTGGGTGAAAAGCGGGGTAGGTCTCACATGCACATGCACTGCCGTTCAAGCCCCGCGCCAGGGAAGGGCAGGCCGGGGGAACGCTTTGGCTGCTGGGTGAAAAGCGGGGTAGGTCTCGCATGCACATGCACTGCCGTTCAAGCCCCGCGCCAGGGAAGGGCAGGCCGGGGGAACGCTTTGGCTGCTGGGTGAAAAGCGGGGTGGGTCTCGCATGCACATGCACTGCCGTTCAAGCCCCGCGCCAGGGAATGGCAGGCCGGGGGAACGCTTTGGCTGCCGGGCGAAATGCAGGATAGGGCTCGAATGCCCATGCACTGCCGTTCAAGCCCCGCGCCAGGGAAGGGCAGGCCGGGGGAACGCTTTGGCTGCCGGGCGAAATGCGGGATATGGCTCGAATGCACATGCACTGCCGTTCAAGCCCCGCGCCAGGGAAGGGCAGGCCGGGGGAACGCTTTGGCTGCTGGGTGAAAAGCGGGGTAGGTCTCGCATGCACATGCACTGCCGTTCAAGCCCCGCGCCAGGGAAGGGCAGGCCGGGGGAACGCTTTGGCTGCTGGGCGAAACGCGGGGTAGGTCTCGCATGCACATGCACTGCCGTTCAAGCCCCGCGCCAGGGAAGGGCAGGCCGGGGGAACACTTTGGCTGCCGGGCGAAATGCGGGATATGGCTCGAATGCACATGCACTGCCGTTCAAGCCCCGCGCCAGGGAAGGGCAGGCCGGGGGAACGCTTTGGCTGCTGGGTGAAAAGCGGGGTGGGTCTCACATGCACATGCACTGCCGTTCAAGCCCCGCGCCAGGGAAGGGCAGGCCGGGGGAACGCTTTGGCTGCTGGGCGAAACGCGGGGTAGGTCTCGCATGCACATGCACTGCCGTTCAAGCCACGCGCCAGGGAAGGGCAGGCCGGGGGAACGCTTTGGCTGCTGGGCGAAACGCGGGGTGGGTCTCACATGCACATGCACTGTCGTTCAAGCCCCGCGCCAGGGAAGGGCAGGCCGGGGGAACGCTTTGGCTGCTGGGCGAAACGCGGGGTGGGTCTCACATGCACATGCACTGCCGTTCAAGCCCCGCGCCAGGGAAGGGCAGGCCGGGGGAACGCTTTGGCTGCTGGGCGAAACGCGGGGTGGGTCTCACATGCACATGCACTGCCGTTCAAGCCCCGCGCCAGGGAAGGGCAGGCCGGGGGAACGCTTTGGCTGCCGGGCGAAATGCGGGATATGCATGTGTGTGGTTACAGAGCGGTGCGCACGTTCTTGCGTGCCTTCCTGCTGCGTGTAAACCGGAGGCCCGGGCCGGGGTGACCCTTATAACGCCAGTGCATGATTGTCCTATTTATTGTTCTCCCCTTGCAAGGGGGACTTCCCTACTTCTATGCTCCCAGATGGAGCTGAGTAATGCAGCTAACTTGACAGGCTCAGATTTCAGCATCACTTCGCGCATGTTTAGGCTAAAGTCTAGGCCACTGCACGCTCGTAACTCGGTGTAGGCAGCACATTGCATCAGGACGTGGTGCTCATCCTCCACCTCATTGGCCGTACACAGTGGGCACGTCCTCTCCTCCCTAGGCCTCTCCCAGGCACGGTTCGCGGTGATTGGCCAGCAACATAAACGGAATCTCATCAAAAGCTTATGCTGTGCAACCGGTATGAATGCTCTACTGTGTTCGTGCAGGGTCGGCGGCGCGGACCCTAGTGCGCTTAGCCCCATCCAATGCTTGTGTTTGCACATGTGTATGCCGGGTTGCTTGCCGTCTGAAGGGAATGCGTGCGGGTCCGCTACCAGCCTCTCGTGCTCCCACGCCCTCGTCAAATGGCCCCTGAAGGTAGATAAGATAGGTCCATCGGGTAGGACCGTGCTTGCCCTCCACTCCTCTCTGGACTCGTGTGTGCCTGGCCAATGCCACGCGTCGACACCCTGTGCCGCCACAAAACGGAACAGCCGCGCGCACCACCCGTCTCCCATTGGATTCGCCCATGCCTCCCGTGCCTCGTCGACTAGTGCATCAAAAGCCAGACTTCTGTTTTGCGCGGAAATCCTATTGTAAAAACCCAAACATTGTTTGGCTATGAAAAAGTGCAGCGGCAGTTGGGCCAGCTCCGCAAACAGGAGACGGTGTGACGGTTTGGCTGCTCCCACTGTCTGTCGCATGTATTGGACCTGCAGCTTTACGGCCTCGTCACGCAAACATGCCTCAAATGCGCCCTGTGCTAGGTTGTTCCTGTCATTCCTCCTGGGTGGCGGTCCTCCGTCTAGCATCTCTACTAGCACGTCGGGGCCCCATACCTCACATCCGTAGGTAAGGATGGATCGGATTTGCACGTCGAAACACCTCATGCGAATATCTGGTGCGAAAATGCGTAAACGGTTCAATCTAGTGTTAAGCCCGCACATGGCTCTCCTTGCTGACTCGCAGAGTGTCTCCCTGCAGCTGACGAAGGCCCTACCCGGACCGTACACTAGTCCAAGATAGCGCGCCTTGTCCACCGCAGGGATGGGCTGCCCTGCTAGCTTTAAACCCTGGCATCCGCTGTACACAGTGCTGGCCGTTACTTCGTTGGCTGCAAAAACCAGCCTCTCACACTTGGTAACGTTTGCCTTCATGCCAAAAGCTAGGCAGAACGTGTCTACTAATGATAGCAAGTGGCGCATCCGCTCAGGGGTGGTGGCCAGCAGGGAAACATCATCCGCGTACATCAGCAGTGACACCTTTTTGCCATTCATCTCAGGTGCACCTGTGGCTTCGTCCGTATCTTCCGAATCAATGTACTCTGCTAAGGTTTCTATAAAGAGGCCGAAAAGCTCTGTGCTAAGCGGGCAGCCCTGCTTGACCCCTTGCGTGGTTGCGAAGGGGGCACTGTGCTTACCCCCGGCCTTCACTACCATCATCACTCTCTCGTACGCTTTTTTCAAAGCCGCCAACATCTCACCCGTTACCCCGCGTTCCTCCAGTCTCATCCAAATTAATGGTCGTGGGACCTTGTCGAAAAGCCTTTTCAAAATCAATTTGTACGACAATGAGGGGGGTGGTGGCGCCAGCACGCGTGTGCTTGTTGATGAGATGCCTTAGGACAAAAAGATGGTGCGTTGTGCCGTACTTCCTCCTGAATCCGGCCTGAGCCGTGTGCCTCCACTCAAACTCCTCCCCGGCATTCGCCAGCCTCTCTAGAAGGATCGATGCATAGCACTTTGCGAGGGCGCCCCCTACTGCAATGCCCCGGTAATTACCAGGCGCCTGCACGTCACCTTTCCGCTTGTAAATTGGTGTCAAAACAGTTGTAGTAAATTGCTCAGGATAAGCCCCTTCGCTCCAGATTTTATTAAACAACACGTGCACCAGCGGTGCAACTCTATTGAGTGCCGGTGTCGGCGGTTCAGTGGTGGGGTCGCCCGGTTTTACCGCGTACTTGTAGCACTCAGACGGTACCTTCTCTAAGCCAGCTGCCTTGCCGTTGGGCAGCCTTGCTAGTGCGCGTGTTACCTCATCAAGGGTAATCTCGCTATTCAACATCTCGTGCAGACACGTACGGTCAGCCGCAAAAAGATCTTCGGACATCCTCCCACCCGAACCCAAAATGCAGTGGGATATGGCTCGAATGCACATGCACTGTTGTTCAAGCCCCGCGCCAGGGAAGGGCAGGCCGGGGGAACGCTTTGGCTGCTGGGCGAAACGCGGGGTGGGTCTCACATGCACATGCACTGCTGTTCAAGCCCCGCGCCAGGGAAGGGCAGGCCGGGGGAACGCTTTGGCTGCTGGGCGAAACGCGGGATATGGCTCGAATGCACATGCACTGCCGTTCAAGCCCCGCGCCAGGGAAGGGCAGGCCGGGGGAACGCTTTGGCTGCTGGGTGAAAAGCGGGGTAGGTCTCGCATGCACATGCACTGCCGTTCAAGCCCCGCGCCAGGGAAGGGCAGGCCGGGGGAACGCTTTGGCTGCTGGGCGAAACGCGGGGTAGGTCTCGCATGCACATGCACTGCCGTTCAAGCCCCGCGCCAGGGAAGGGCAGGCCGGGGGAACACTTTGGCTGCCGGGCGAAATGCGGGATATGGCTCGAATGCACATGCACTGCCGTTCAAGCCCCGCGCCAGGGAAGGGCAGGCCGGGGGAACGCTTTGGCTGCTGGGTGAAAAGCGGGGTGGGTCTCACATGCACATGCACTGCCGTTCAAGCCCCGCGCCAGGGAAGGGCAGGCCGGGGGAACGCTTTGGCTGCCGGGCGAAATGCGGGATATGGCTCGAATGCACATGCACTGTCGTTCAAGCCCCGCGCCAGGGAAGGGCAGGCCGGGGGAACGCTTTGGCTGCTGGGCGAAACGCGGGGTGGGTCTCACATGCACATGCACTGCCGTTCAAGCCCCGCGCCAGGGAAGGGCAGGCCGGGGGAACGCTTTGGCTGCCGGGCGAAACGCGGGGTGGGTCTCACATGCACATGCACTGCCGTTCAAGCCCCGCGCCAGGGAAGGGCAGGCCGGGGGAACGCTTTGGCTGCCGGGCGAAATGCGGGATATGGCTCGAATGCACATGCACTGTTGTTCAAGCCCCGCGCCAGGGAAGGGCAGGCCGGGGGAACGCTTTGGCTGCTGGGCGAAACGCGGGGTGGGTCTCACATGCACATGCACTGCCGTTCAAGCCCCGCGCCAGGGAAGGGCAGGCCGGGGGAACGCTTTGGCTGCTGGGCGAAACGCGGGGTAGGTCTCGCATGCACATGCACTGCCGTTCAAGCCCCGCGCCAGGGAAGGGCAGGCCGGGGGAACGCTTTGGCTGCTGGGTGAAAAGCGGGGTGGGTCTCGCATGCACATGCACTGCCGTTCAAGCCCCGCGCCAGGGAAGGGCAGGCCGGGGGAACGCTTTGGCTGCTGGGTTTTTTTTTTGAGGAATCATCCTTACAAGGTTGAACAGGGGCAGACGCACTGCCCCCTTGCTGACCGAAGACAGCCTGGTCCCCGAGACCAGAACCCTGACAGGGCAAGAAGAGAAGAGAAGAGAAGAAAAGAAAACGAAAAACAACAAACCTCCAAGCAAACGCCAACACCCACCCGCACCCACCCCACCCCGACCCGGCAGACAGAGCAGGAGGCTGGCCCCCCCACCCCCCGGGAGGGGTTTTCCAAAAACACCGCCAGACCTAACCGAAGCACCAACCTACAACACAGCCTAACCGCCAGAAACACCTCCACCTGAAAAACACATCACTGCGCGCCAGAAACACCAGCGCTACCAGCACTAACTCCGCCCGAACCCACCCCACCCCCACAAGTCGGTTGCTTAAGCAACACCCCAGGAAAACCGCCAAAGCAAACACAAGCAGAAACACTGAAAGGGCCAGACGTGGCGCTGCCTAAACGGGCTCCAACCCGCTGCTAGAAAGCTGTGCAGGAAGCTCCACAGCCGCCCAGGTGCTGCAACGCCAGCCAGAGCTAGTACACATGGGCGCCAGGTAAGCTGATGACGAAGATACGCCACGCCAGCGCCTGGGATAAACCGCCGCCCAAAAGGAAACCTAGGGGGCCTGCACAGGTGATGCAAGCGTCAGCCGCAAGTTCAACTTCGGTGACCCACCCTGAACCTCCTCCACTTCACAAAACGCGCCACCCGCCGTCCAGATGGCCACAAAGTGCTCCAGCTTAGCCGCCTTGAGCTGCGCGGTGAGAAGCTGTGTGGGCAGAGCCGACAGGGTTTCAGGGGTTAGCGTGGCGGCAGTGAAACGCAGCTGCATCACCCTGCGCAGCTCGCTGACCACCTCCCGAACCACGTGCTCCGACGTCTGCTTAGCAGGCTCGCGGGACCAGTAAGCACACCAGACGGCGTACAAGAAGGTGGCCCGCAACGTGCTCCACAGCAGCGCGCCCGCCCCCCGCGGGCCTGAGGCCCACACACCCATGACGTCACCCAGCATGAAAGCCGCGTCCGTCACTGGCGGCGCCGCTGCCTGGGGCGCAACGCAGGCCCACAGCTGCTGCAGCCACGCCCTCGCCTGCGCATACGCTGGACACTCCAGGAAGATGTGCGTCAGGCTGGCCCACGCCCGCGGGCCAGGTGGCCCGCAGGCGGGGTAAGGACAGTGCGCCCCCAACCCCCCACACCCCGTGGTCACCCGTGGCCAAATGCCCTTGCCCGCCCGGTACAGCCCGCAAGGCAGGTAAGCATGTTGCAGCCGGTACACCAGCACCTTTGCCCCCCGACTGGCGTGGCTTTCCCACAGCCTCCGCCACGTACCCCGCAGAAGGGACGCATCCGGGGGCGGCGTGCGAGGGTCGCCCTCCACCGCCGCTGCGGCTGCCGCCGCCGCTGTGGCAGGCCCCGTGCTAGGCCCCGCCCCGTTCGCCGCCTGCTCCTGCAGCCGCGCGGATCGCCGCGGCCTCTCACCCGACTGCTGGGACGGGGACGCATACGACTGCAGTGCTCTCGCCGGCGTGTTCTGCTGCCCGGCTGCCGCTGAGGTGCGGTGGAGCCAGGGGTCCAGAGCCACCGGGTTATTGTGGAAGTGCTGCGCCGCCGTGGTGGTCAGCTGCGCCGCTGCCCGCTGCCACTCCGCCTCCCGCGCCGCCAGCCGAGACTGTGCCGCTGGCGGGGTCCCCGAGCCCCCCGCCTGCTGCGCTGGCGCCGGGCACGGCATGGCGGCAGGGCGGGCCGGAGCCGGAGGGGCGGCCGGGTTGGCCGCCGTGATGGCCCGCCGCACGTCCCGCACCGTGTAGTCTGCCAAGCTGACACCCGCAATCCGGCAGTGATCCGGGTGCACCACCACCCCAGCCTCCGGCGCCAGGAAGTACGGCGCCCGAGGCCACGCCCCCGCCCGTTCCCCTGGGGCTGCTGCATCGTACGCCGCCCGCTCTTCAAAGGTCCACAGGTGCCGCGGCTTGCGTTGCTGCAGCACACAGGCAGGCTGCCACGCGCCATCCACCGGCGGGGGCAGCGCGCCAGGCCCAGGCTCCAAGAGCCGCCCCGTGTAGTGGACGTAGGACACAGCGCCCGCAGCGTTAGCCACCCACAGCTGGTCCAGGCTAACCCTGCAGCTGCCGCGGACCTGTACACCCGGCGGGCTCGCGGCATGGCGTTTGTGGCGCGTCTGTGGGCTGCCCTGTCCCTGACTCTCGTTGGCCGTGTGCACATTGCGAAGCAGGTGCTGGCGTCGAAGCTGGCCTACCAGTTCAGCTTCCTCAACCCGTCGCCGGCGCAGCTGAAGGAACTCACCGGCCTGGTGGACCACTTTGCTGCGCGCTCCATGCACGCTGAGGACGCCAGCCTGGTGTCGCACGGGAACCCGCTCCTGCTGCCTAAGCGGGAAACGGCCTGTCAGCCGTACAAGGATGGGGGTGCCAACCACGTCGACCTGCCTGCGTTCCTGTCTGCCCTGCAAGCTAAGACTTTCGCCCTGCTTGCCCAGCCAGGCCGGCAACCCTGGAAGACGCTCACCCGGGCGCTGCTTACCCATGTGCGCCCGGACTCCGCCACCACGTGGGCGTGGGTGTACAGCGACGCGCCGGCGCCAGCGGGGCTACCTGCCCGGCTGGCGGCCGCGGTGGGCCACGTGCGGAGCGCGGGCGTGGAGCTGCATCCGCCG
>JAEHOC010000158.1:0-68916 GCA_016834605.1 Chlamydomonas incerta | reverse complement strand
CAAACCCCGGGGGGTTTTGCAGGGTTTTGCAGGGTTCTGAATGGGTTGCACAGAGTTGTGCAGGAGTGGGGAGTAGTGTGCAGGGTTCTGACTGGGTTGCACAGGGTTCCACAGGGTTGCACAGGGTTGCACGGTCCTTACACGCTTCCCTGCCTATTTAACGGGCCCTTCCTGTTCCTTCATGCATGCAGGCCTCTGTGTTCGTTAAGGACGCTCCCACCACACCAGCAAGGCTCAATCTGAGGCCTAGAACACTAGCAGTGAGTGTTGGGGGCAGCAGGGGGACAAGGGGAGGGTGGGCGGGCCTGGATCGCGGCGCCCAGGTCGAATAAACCTTACCCCAGGGGCTTATACGTGGTTGTGGAGCAGGCTAGGTGGTTTGTGGTGGAAGGGGGCTATGGGTGCATGCCAGTGGAGCTTGTGTTGGAGGTGGGGCTCAGGGGCGGGGTGCGGACACGCAAGGGCAGCAGGGGGACAAGGGGAGGGTGGGCGGGCCTGGATCGCGGCGCCCAGGTCGAATAAACCTTACCCCAGGGGCTTATACGTGGTTGTGGAGCAGGCTAGGTGGTTTGTGGTGGAAGGGGGCTATGGGTGCATGCCAGTGGAGCTTGTGTTGGAGGTGGGGCTCAGGGGCGGGGTGCGGACACGCAAGGGCAGCAGGGGGACAAGGGGAGGGTGGGCGGGCCTGGATCGCGGCGCCCAGGTCGAATAAACCTTACCCCAGGGGCTTATACGTGGTTGTGGAGCAGGCTAGGTGGTTTGTGGTGGAAGGGGGCTATGGGTGCATGCCAGTGGAGCTTGTGTTGGAGGTGGGGCTCAGGGGCGGGTAGGCGGGATGCCGGTAGGCACCTGGGGTTATCTCTCTGTCCGAGTAATGGCCTTACTAATCTGCTACCTGCACCCCTTCGTTTTGCATCTTACAGGCAGCCAACGACCGGTGGGGAGCTGCAAACATCTTTATCAGCCTGCCCGCACCTCTGAACCGCAGTGTGCGGCTAGGTGTTGTTCGAGACCTGAGTGACAACTACTCATCGGCTTTCTTCCAACTGTCCCAGCTGCTGGATGCTGTTCCAAGCCTGACCTCGGCGCTATCAAGGGCAGATTTGGATGCACCTACTATCACATCTGAACGAGATCGCCAAAATTTGCTGCGGGAGCTCAAGGCCGTCGGTGCCCTCTCGCCAGATGCACCAACTGCCAAGCTGGTCTCCTTCGCCTCGGCTGCATTTGTGCTGGCGGACTACCCCGGCATGCTAGACGTGGCAAACACCTTATTTGATCTGGGCTACGACACTCACCAGATTTCAGAGAGCGTAGCTGGGTCCCCCTGGTCGCCAACCCGCACGGTGCCGCCCGACCGCTCCACGCGTGCTCAAGATGCGGCGTTCCAGCGGTGGGGCACAGGCCCCCAGCAGCCAGGCCCCAAGCAGCCAGGCCCCCAGCAGGCGGAAGCTAAGGAGGATCGCGGCGTGCTGTGGGGCCTCAGTCGCGGCGTGCTGGGCAGCGGGATGAGCCAGGGCACGCAAAGTGGCGATGGAGGGGGAGGGCGCCCCTCAATCCGTCCTGGCGGGGGCCGGCTGGCTGGCGCTACCAGCGCTGGCCCAGTTGCACGCCCCAGCCCTGCAAAAGCACGTGGAGAGCCGGCCAGCTTGATTTACCCAGAGCCTTTTCACTTTCCCCAAGAGTTGGACCTGCGGACCCCTCGTGCCAGTACGCCAGGCGTGCTCAACACCAGCTTCAGTGCTTCAAGTGCGCAGCGCGTGCTGCAGGAGTTCAAAAACTTCCAAACGTGGAACACCAACCACTTTGCAGTCGGCAGAAACCCAGCTTACCGTTCGGTCAAGGCCTCGACATACACTGGGCTACAGAAGACGGCGTCCGCGTTCCTGGGATTTGCGCTGCACGTGTGCCGCGTGCTGCCGCACCTTATCACTCTCAAGCTGATCACAAATCCGGTGAGTCCTGCAAGGGTGGATGGAACGAGGCTACATGTTGCTTTGATCTGTAATCAAGATTACTTGGCGAGCATTAATGCAAGTGTTCCATTCCACTTGTGTTCACCGTGCAGCAAATCGTGCACAGCTTCGTGTCACACGAGGTGGCACACAAGAGCCCGACAAGCGCACTGCAGCAGATCTCCAACTTGAAGCGCATTGTGGGCTACCTGAAGGACACGTGCCCATACGCAAGAGATGACCGCAGCAAGGTAATAGAAACGAGAGGGGCTGGCAACGGACGGGGGAAGGGGTGTTCGGGGGTTGGGGAGGCCGGGTCGGGGGTACACACACACACACACACACACACACACACACACAAAACACACACACATGCACACACACACACACACACACACACACACACACACACACACACGGCCCCTTTCCCGAACCTACAGATGGCCAAGCTGGACCACATGGAGCAGTGGCTGTCCAGTGCATATGCGACCTCCAAGAGCACCCAGCCGCTGTCCCGCACGCTGGACCCCGACGAGTTGGACCCGGATGACCCGGCGGCCCCTTCCCCGCCCACCGCGGACGAGATCTCCCTCTTCAGTGAGCAGCTGCTGGATGCCCTTTGCTACCAAGTCGAGGAAGAAGTGTCAGGTGGCGGCGACCTGTCCAAGAGCTCCATCCAGCTAAGCCTTGCGTCGGTGGTGTGGCTGCTGCTGAGTGGAGACGTCATCCCCACCCTGCGGCCTATCTCGGTGCGGCTCCTGTCCACCCCGGGCTGCACCAAGTGCCTCGAGCCAGGCTGCGCCCGGCGCCAGTGCCCAGGCAACACCTTGCGGGTCCTCAGCAACGGCATTGTTAAGCTGGAGCTGGTGCACTTCAAGATGGAGGGCCGCCGCAACCAGCCCATCCGGATGCAGCTGCCCCCGGACCTGAGCACCCTCATCTCCTTCTACCTGGAGCGTGTCCGACCCGCCCTGGTTCGTGGGGGCGACCCAGGCAACTTTCTGCTGACAACTGCCGGCAGGCCGTTCTCTGAGGGGTCCATGTCTTCATTCTTCAAGAAGATCCAGGCGGACTACGGTGCTCCCTGGCAAGAGCCACGCCCCTACCTGCAGTTCCGGCATGGCTACGCTACCAACTCCTACGAGAGCCTAGTGGAGCGGCTCCGTGTGTCTGCCCCCGAGGTGTTGAAGCCGCGTGCTGCTGCTATGGGCCACACAACAAAAACTCACGTGAACTCCTACGTGCAAGGGCTGCACAGCATCCACACTGCAGCAGCAGTGAAGGAGGCGGCCCAGCGGCGCAAGCAGGCACAGCAGCGTGTACACGCGGGTGAGCAGGAGGTGTGGGGGGCTGAGACGGACGGGGCAGAAGAGGAGGGCGAGGAAGAGGAGGAGAGTGACTGGGTGGAGAGTGAGGAGGGAGAGGAAGAGCAGGAGGAGGAGGAGGGGGAGTGGGAGGAGGAGGAGGAGGGGGAGGAGGAGGAGGAGGAGGAGGAAGGGGAGGAGGAGGAGGAGCAGGAGGAGGGGGAGGAGCAGGAGTGGGAGGGGGGCGGGGATGGGGCTGGGTGGGAAGAGGAGGACGAGGGGGAGCAGGGGTGGGGGGAGCAGGAAGAGCAAGAAGAGGAGCAGGTCGAAGTGGGAGAGGAGAAGGGGGAGGAGGGCTACAAGCAGGGGGGCAAGGAGGCGCAGGAAGGAAGGGAGGAGCACCAGCGGCCGTTTGTGGGCTTTCCCGCTGCTGCGGCTGCCGCTGCCGTGGCTGCTGAGCAGGAGCCAGAGCCAAAGCGGGAGCCGGCACTGCCTATAATAGAAGTGGAGAGGCGAGGATGAGGGTGGCAAGGGCCTGAAGGGTCAGCCCGTGGGGCGCGGCGACGTGGGGGTGGCGGTGGGGGTCGGGGGTGCGGGTGTTGGTGCCGGTGCAGGTGTTGGTGGTGGTGCGGGTGGCAGTGTTCCGGCCGGGGGCAAGAGCTGGCGTGTCACTGGAATGGAGCTTGTGCCGGTTGGAAAGAAGAAGTGGGGCCACGGTTTCAAGGGTGGAAAGGTGGGTGCACACAAGCGTGCACGGTTCTAGATCTGTGATTGAGGTGTTACAGGGCCTCTACGTCCTTGCCTGCCGGATAGCACGCAGTCTCAGGCAGGCATTCGCATGATTGCGCCTCTGCAATCGATAATAGATGTGTAACCGATCTGATACGTACAAAGCCACTGCATTCCTTGCAGCTCTGTCACCATCAGTCTCTGTCCCACGCCGACCATTCAGCTGAGAGTTGCCGTGGTAAATATGCAAGGCATTTGCACACAGCCCGCACTCACACACGTGCTGCACCACAAGTGTACCCGCCCAGGCCCTTTGGGGGATTTGCACCCCAGGGGTAGGAGGCTGTGCATCATTCACAAAATCATACAGCCCATGTGTCACCCAAATGATGAAACGATGCAGAGTCCACCACACGGGAACCCACCGCCCCCCCACCAGTTGCTTATGCCCAGCCAACAACCGGTAGTAGTCAGGGCGTTTCCCTCCGCTCCTCCTTCCCTTGCCCTCGAACAAGTGCACATAGCGGGCTCGTTGCCTCAGTGTATCAGGCAAGTGGGGCACCACATGGACATTGGCCCTTAAACACATCGTGTCAGAATCTGGTGTGCCCACTGGCACAGGCGTGTTGTCCCCCCATACCTCAGTTCTCTCACCAAGCTCAAGCTCCAGGCAAGGAGAAGCAAATGGCCTCTTAATCACACGGCCCTGTGACTCCATGTTACCTACAAGGGCCCGCAAGTAGGGCTTCAGGTAGCTGTTGGCCCCGCTCACCTCACTCAAATCTTCCCACTGGAAAGTGTGCTCCCGAGCCCCCGGCGGTGGACCCCTTGGTCCCATGTCGCCTGATACTGCATCTACATTCCTCCAAAAGCCACGAAGGGGGCACAGTAACAATAGAGAATTCGCAACCAGAACATGCTGCATGCGAAGGTAGCCACTCCAGTACTCCACCAAATCATGAAATGGATTCAGGTCATGCACAGGAACGACACGCAGCTTTGATGGGACAAGATCACCCACTTGTGCAAGGGCATAGAATGCAGCACGATAAACACTCTTGCAGTAATCAATACCTTGCTCATCATCTAGAGTACGGGTAAACTGGTCCTGAACTACATTGCATAGTGTCCGAGAGAACAACCCACCCAACATTTTATCCTGCTCTTCCTCCTCGTTGTACCGATTCTCTCGCATTGCATCCACCATTTCATCTGGGTGCTCTCCCTCCACATACCATTCGATATTCTCCTGCATTCTATCCCTGGGTGCGGCACTAGCACCACGCAATGTCTCGATGTCCTGTAGTGGCTTAGGTATGTACCTTGAAATAGCTTCACGTGACTCAGTCCGCAATTGTCTTTGCAGGTGATCTAAGCCTAACTGACTGGAACCCACACGTGACAGACGCTTCAGCTGCTTATTAGTGAAGGGTGTTGTGAGGCTAAGTGATTCTTCAGGCCACTTCTTTGCCCGAGTCATGCTTGTGGAGCAGGGCTGTGGCAGGTGTGGCGGGTGTCCTGCGTGTGTGGGAGGTAGAGGGGGAGGTGTGGGCGGACTCAATTGGGCCTCAAAGCTAGCTGGCTCGTTCGATGTTTGCGCTCTCAATTTGCAGGGGCCTCGTATGCACCCTATGCCAGGGCTGTGCGCGGGCAGGCGCGGGTTCCACCGCATGGTTGGGCCGTCGGGTCCCCCCCCCTCCCCTGGGCACCTTGGTGCGTGCAGGGGCGCCGCCCACCCCACCTCCCAGGCCCCGGCCGCCAGCTGCGGCTGCACTTTCGCGCTCTGGCTGCACTGCAGCCTAGCAATAGGGTTGGGGCACTCACAAGCAAGCGCAGGCGGGCGTAGGTCGCGACCGGCACCGGCTCCACGTGCTGTGGCAGGTGTGGCGGGTGTCCTGCGTGTGTGGGAGGTAGAGGGGGAGGTGTGGGCGGACTCAATTGGGCCTCAAAGCTAGCTGGCTCGTTCGATGTTTGCGCTCTCAATTTGCAGGGGCCTCGTATGCACCCTATGCCAGGGCTGTGCGCGGGCAGGCGCGGGTTCCACCGCATGGTTGGGCCGTCGGGTCCCCCCCCCTCCCCTGGGCACCTTGGTGCGTGCAGGGGCGCCGCCCACCCCACCTCCCAGGCCCCGGCCGCCAGCTGCGGCTGCACTTTCGCGCTCTGGCTGCACTGCAGCCTAGCAATAGGGTTGGGGCACTCACAAGCAAGCGCAGGCGGGCGTGGTCGCGACCGGCACCGGCTCCACGTGCTGTGGCAGGTGTGGCGGGTGTCCTGCGTGTGTGGGAGGTAGAGGGGGAGGTGTGGGCGGACTCAATTGGGCCTCAAAGCTAGCTGGCTCGTTCGATGTTTGCGCTCTCAATTTGCAGGGGCCTCGTATGCACCCTATGCCAGGGCTGTGCGCGGGCAGGCGCGGGTTCCACCGCATGGTTGGGCCGTCGGGTCCCCCCCCCTCCCCTGGGCACCTTGGTGCGTGCAGGGGCGCCGCCCACCCCACCTCCCAGGCCCCGGCCGCCAGCTGCGGCTGCACTTTCGCGCTCTGGCTGCACTGCAGCCTAGCAATAGGGTTGGGGCACTCACAAGCAAGCGCAGGCGGGCGTGGTCGCGACCGGCACCGGCTCCACGTGCTGTGGCAGGTGTGGCGGGTGTCCTGCGTGTGTGGGAGGTAGAGGGGGAGGTGTGGGCGGACTCAATTGGGCCTCAAAGCTAGCTGGCTCGTTCGATGTTTGCGCTCTCAATTTGCAGGGGCCTCGTATGCACCCTATGCCAGGGCTGTGCGCGGGCAGGCGCGGGTTCCACCGCATGGTTGGGCCGTCGGGTCCCCCCCCCTCCCCTGGGCACCTTGGTGCGTGCAGGGGCGCCGCCCACCCCACCTCCCAGGCCCCGGCCGCCAGCTGCGGCTGCACTTTCGCGCTCTGGCTGCACTGCAGCCTAGCAATAGGGTTGGGGCACTCACAAGCAAGCGCAGGCGGGCGTGGTCGCGACCGGCACCGGCTCCACGTGCTGTGGCAGGTGTGGCGGGTGTCCTGCGTGTGTGGGAGGTAGAGGGGGAGGTGTGGGCGGACTCAATTGGGCCTCAAAGCTAGCTGGCTCGTTCGATGTTTGCGCTCTCAATTTGCAGGGGCCTCGTATGCACCCTATGCCAGGGCTGTGCGCGGGCAGGCGCGGGTTCCACCGCATGGTTGGGCCGTCGGGTCCCCCCCCCTCCCCTGGGCACCTTGGTGCGTGCAGGGGCGCCGCCCACCCCACCTCCCAGGCCCCGGCCGCCAGCTGCGGCTGCACTTTCGCGCTCTGGCTGCACTGCAGCCTAGCAATAGGGTTGGGGCACTCACAAGCAAGCGCAGGCGGGCGTGATCGCGACCGGCACCGGCTCCACGTGCTGTGGCAGGTGTGGCGGGTGTCCTGCGTGTGTGGGAGGTAGAGGGGGAGGTGTGGGCGGACTCAATTGGGCCTCAAAGCTAGCTGGCTCGTTCGATGTTTGCGCTCTCAATTTGCAGGGGCCTCGTATGCACCCTATGCCAGGGCTGTGCGCGGGCAGGCGCGGGTTCCACCGCATGGTTGGGCCGTCGGGTCCCCCCCCCTCCCCTGGGCACCTTGGTGCGTGCAGGGGCGCCGCCCACCCCACCTCCCAGGCCCCGGCCGCCAGCTGCGGCTGCACTTTCGCGCTCTGGCTGCACTGCAGCCTAGCAATAGGGTTGGGGCACTCACAAGCAAGCGCAGGCGGGCGTGGTCGCGACCGGCACCGGCTCCACGTGCTGTGGCAGGTGTGGCGGGTGTCCTGCGTGTGTGGGAGGTAGAGGGGGAGGTGTGGGCGGACTCAATTGGGCCTCAAAGCTAGCTGGCTCGTTCGATGTTTGCGCTCTCAATTTGCAGGGGCCTCGTATGCACCCTATGCCAGGGCTGTGCGCGGGCAGGCGCGGGTTCCACCGCATGGTTGGGCCGTCGGGTCCCCCCCCCTCCCCTGGGCACCTTGGTGCGTGCAGGGGCGCCGCCCACCCCACCTCCCAGGCCCCGGCCGCCAGCTGCGGCTGCACTTTCGCGCTCTGGCTGCACTGCAGCCTAGCAATAGGGTTGGGGCACTCACAAGCAAGCGCAGGCGGGCGTGGTCGCGACCGGCACCGGCTCCACGTGCTGTGGCAGGTGTGGCGGGTGTCCTGCGTGTGTGGGAGGTAGAGGGGGAGGTGTGGGCGGACTCAATTGGGCCTCAAAGCTAGCTGGCTCGTTCGATGTTTGCGCTCTCAATTTGCAGGGGCCTCGTATGCACCCTATGCCAGGGCTGTGCGCGGGCAGGCGCGGGTTCCACCGCATGGTTGGGCCGTCGGGTCCCCCCCCCTCCCCTGGGCACCTTGGTGCGTGCAGGGGCGCCGCCCACCCCACCTCCCAGGCCCCGGCCGCCAGCTGCGGCTGCACTTTCGCGCTCTGGCTGCACTGCAGCCTAGCAATAGGGTTGGGGCACTCACAAGCAAGCGCAGGCGGGCGTGATCGCGACCGGCACCGGCTCCACGTGCTGTGGCAGGTGTGGCGGGTGTCCTGCGTGTGTGGGAGGTAGAGGGGGAGGTGTGGGCGGACTCAATTGGGCCTCAAAGCTAGCTGGCTCGTTCGATGTTTGCGCTCTCAATTTGCAGGGGCCTCGTATGCACCCTATGCCAGGGCTGTGCGCGGGCAGGCGCGGGTTCCACCGCATGGTTGGGCCGTCGGGTCCCCCCCCCTCCCCTGGGCACCTTGGTGCGTGCAGGGGCGCCGCCCACCCCACCTCCCAGGCCCCGGCCGCCAGCTGCGGCTGCACTTTCGCGCTCTGGCTGCACTGCAGCCTAGCAATAGGGTTGGGGCACTCACAAGCAAGCGCAGGCGGGCGTGGTCGCGACCGGCACCGGCTCCACGTGCTGTGGCAGGTGTGGCGGGTGTCCTGCGTGTGTGGGAGGTAGAGGGGGAGGTGTGGGCGGACTCAATTGGGCCTCAAAGCTAGCTGGCTCGTTCGATGTTTGCGCTCTCAATTTGCAGGGGCCTCGTATGCACCCTATGCCAGGGCTGTGCGCGGGCAGGCGCGGGTTCCACCGCATGGTTGGGCCGTCGGGTCCCCCCCCCTCCCCTGGGCACCTTGGTGCGTGCAGGGGCGCCGCCCACCCCACCTCCCAGGCCCCGGCCGCCAGCTGCGGCTGCACTTTCGCGCTCTGGCTGCACTGCAGCCTAGCAATAGGGTTGGGGCACTCACAAGCAAGCGCAGGCGGGCGTGGTCGCGACCGGCACCGGCTCCACGTGCTGTGGCAGGTGTGGCGGGTGTCCTGCGTGTGTGGGAGGTAGAGGGGGAGGTGTGGGCGGACTCAATTGGGCCTCAAAGCTAGCTGGCTCGTTCGATGTTTGCGCTCTCAATTTGCAGGGGCCTCGTATGCACCCTATGCCAGGGCTGTGCGCGGGCAGGCGCGGGTTCCACCGCATGGTTGGGCCGTCGGGTCCCCCCCCCTCCCCTGGGCACCTTGGTGCGTGCAGGGGCGCCGCCCACCCCACCTCCCAGGCCCCGGCCGCCAGCTGCGGCTGCACTTTCGCGCTCTGGCTGCACTGCAGCCTAGCAATAGGGTTGGGGCACTCACAAGCAAGCGCAGGCGGGCGTGGTCGCGACCGGCACCGGCTCCACGTGCTGTGGCAGGTGTGGCGGGTGTCCTGCGTGTGTGGGAGGTAGAGGGGGAGGTGTGGGCGGACTCAATTGGGCCTCAAAGCTAGCTGGCTCGTTCGATGTTTGCGCTCTCAATTTGCAGGGGCCTCGTATGCACCCTATGCCAGGGCTGTGCGCGGGCAGGCGCGGGTTCCACCGCATGGTTGGGCCGTCGGGTCCCCCCCCCCCCCCTGGGCACCTTGGTGCGTGCAGGGGCGCCGCCCACCCCACCTCCCAGGCCCCGGCCGCCAGCTGCGGCTGCACTTTCGCGCTCTGGCTGCACTGCAGCCTAGCAATAGGGTTGGGGCACTCACAAGCAAGCGCAGGCGGGCGTGATCGCGACCGGCACCGGCTCCACGTGCTGTGGCAGGTGTGGCGGGTGTCCTGCGTGTGTGGGAGGTAGAGGGGGAGGTGTGGGCGGACTCAATTGGGCCTCAAAGCTAGCTGGCTCGTTCGATGTTTGCGCTCTCAATTTGCAGGGGCCTCGTATGCACCCTATGCCAGGGCTGTGCGCGGGCAGGCGCGGGTTCCACCGCATGGTTGGGCCGTCGGGTCCCCCCCCCTCCCCTGGGCACCTTGGTGCGTGCAGGGGCGCCGCCCACCCCACCTCCCAGGCCCCGGCCGCCAGCTGCGGCTGCACTTTCGCGCTCTGGCTGCACTGCAGCCTAGCAATAGGGTTGGGGCACTCACAAGCAAGCGCAGGCGGGCGTGGTCGCGACCGGCACCGGCTCCACGTGCTGTGGCAGGTGTGGCGGGTGTCCTGCGTGTGTGGGAGGTAGAGGGGGAGGTGTGGGCGGACTCAATTGGGCCTCAAAGCTAGCTGGCTCGTTCGATGTTTGCGCTCTCAATTTGCAGGGGCCTCGTATGCACCCTATGCCAGGGCTGTGCGCGGGCAGGCGCGGGTTCCACCGCATGGTTGGGCCGTCGGGTCCCCCCCCCTCCCCTGGGCACCTTGGTGCGTGCAGGGGCGCCGCCCACCCCACCTCCCAGGCCCCGGCCGCCAGCTGCGGCTGCACTTTCGCGCTCTGGCTGCACTGCAGCCTAGCAATAGGGTTGGGGCACTCACAAGCAAGCGCAGGCGGGCGTGGTCGCGACCGGCACCGGCTCCACGTGCTGTGGCAGGTGTGGCGGGTGTCCTGCGTGTGTGGGAGGTAGAGGGGGAGGTGTGGGCGGACTCAATTGGGCCTCAAAGCTAGCTGGCTCGTTCGATGTTTGCGCTCTCAATTTGCAGGGGCCTCGTATGCACCCTATGCCAGGGCTGTGCGCGGGCAGGCGCGGGTTCCACCGCATGGTTGGGCCGTCGGGTCCCCCCCCCTCCCCTGGGCACCTTGGTGCGTGCAGGGGCGCCGCCCACCCCACCTCCCAGGCCCCGGCCGCCAGCTGCGGCTGCACTTTCGCGCTCTGGCTGCACTGCAGCCTAGCAATAGGGTTGGGGCACTCACAAGCAAGCGCAGGCGGGCGTGGTCGCGACCGGCACCGGCTCCACGTGCTGTGGCAGGTGTGGCGGGTGTCCTGCGTGTGTGGGAGGTAGAGGGGGAGGTGTGGGCGGACTCAATTGGGCCTCAAAGCTAGCTGGCTCGTTCGATGTTTGCGCTCTCAATTTGCAGGGGCCTCGTATGCACCCTATGCCAGGGCTGTGCGCGGGCAGGCGCGGGTTCCACCGCATGGTTGGGCCGTCGGGTCCCCCCCCCCTCCCCTGGGCACCTTGGTGCGTGCAGGGGCGCCGCCCACCCCACCTCCCAGGCCCCGGCCGCCAGCTGCGGCTGCACTTTCGCGCTCTGGCTGCACTGCAGCCTAGCAATAGGGTTGGGGCACTCACAAGCAAGCGCAGGCGGGCGTGGTCGCGACCGGCACCGGCTCCACGTGCTGTGGCAGGTGTGGCGGGTGTCCTGCGTGTGTGGGAGGTAGAGGGGGAGGTGTGGGCGGACTCAATTGGGCCTCAAAGCTAGCTGGCTCGTTCGATGTTTGCGCTCTCAATTTGCAGGGGCCTCGTATGCACCCTATGCCAGGGCTGTGCGCGGGCAGGCGCGGGTTCCACCGCATGGTTGGGCCGTCGGGTCCCCCCCCCTCCCCTGGGCACCTTGGTGCGTGCAGGGGCGCCGCCCACCCCACCTCCCAGGCCCCGGCCGCCAGCTGCGGCTGCACTTTCGCGCTCTGGCTGCACTGCAGCCTAGCAATAGGGTTGGGGCACTCACAAGCAAGCGCAGGCGGGCGTGATCGCGACCGGCACCGGCTCCACGTGCTGTGGCAGGTGTGGCGGGTGTCCTGCGTGTGTGGGAGGTAGAGGGGGAGGTGTGGGCGGACTCAATTGGGCCTCAAAGCTAGCTGGCTCGTTCGATGTTTGCGCTCTCAATTTGCAGGGGCCTCGTATGCACCCTATGCCAGGGCTGTGCGCGGGCAGGCGCGGGTTCCACCGCATGGTTGGGCCGTCGGGTCCCCCCCCCTCCCCTGGGCACCTTGGTGCGTGCAGGGGCGCCGCCCACCCCACCTCCCAGGCCCCGGCCGCCAGCTGCGGCTGCACTTTCGCGCTCTGGCTGCACTGCAGCCTAGCAATAGGGTTGGGGCACTCACAAGCAAGCGCAGGCGGGCGTGATCGCGACCGGCACCGGCTCCACGTGCTGTGGCAGGTGTGGCGGGTGTCCTGCGTGTGTGGGAGGTAGAGGGGGAGGTGTGGGCGGACTCAATTGGGCCTCAAAGCTAGCTGGCTCGTTCGATGTTTGCGCTCTCAATTTGCAGGGGCCTCGTATGCACCCTATGCCAGGGCTGTGCGCGGGCAGGCGCGGGTTCCACCGCATGGTTGGGCCGTCGGGTCCCCCCCCCTCCCCTGGGCACCTTGGTGCGTGCAGGGGCGCCGCCCACCCCACCTCCCAGGCCCCGGCCGCCAGCTGCGGCTGCACTTTCGCGCTCTGGCTGCACTGCAGCCTAGCAATAGGGTTGGGGCACTCACAAGCAAGCGCAGGCGGGCGTGGTCGCGACCGGCACCGGCTCCACGTGCTGTGGCAGGTGTGGCGGGTGTCCTGCGTGTGTGGGAGGTAGAGGGGGAGGTGTGGGCGGACTCAATTGGGCCTCAAAGCTAGCTGGCTCGTTCGATGTTTGCGCTCTCAATTTGCAGGGGCCTCGTATGCACCCTATGCCAGGGCTGTGCGCGGGCAGGCGCGGGTTCCACCGCATGGTTGGGCCGTCGGGTCCCCCCCCCTCCCCTGGGCACCTTGGTGCGTGCAGGGGCGCCGCCCACCCCACCTCCCAGGCCCCGGCCGCCAGCTGCGGCTGCACTTTCGCGCTCTGGCTGCACTGCAGCCTAGCAATAGGGTTGGGGCACTCACAAGCAAGCGCAGGCGGGCGTGATCGCGACCGGCACCGGCTCCACGTGCTGTGGCAGGTGTGGCGGGTGTCCTGCGTGTGTGGGAGGTAGAGGGGGAGGTGTGGGCGGACTCAATTGGGCCTCAAAGCTAGCTGGCTCGTTCGATGTTTGCGCTCTCAATTTGCAGGGGCCTCGTATGCACCCTATGCCAGGGCTGTGCGCGGGCAGGCGCGGGTTCCACCGCATGGTTGGGCCGTCGGGTCCCCCCCCCTCCCCTGGGCACCTTGGTGCGTGCAGGGGCGCCGCCCACCCCACCTCCCAGGCCCCGGCCGCCAGCTGCGGCTGCACTTTCGCGCTCTGGCTGCACTGCAGCCTAGCAATAGGGTTGGGGCACTCACAAGCAAGCGCAGGCGGGCGTGGTCGCGACCGGCACCGGCTCCACGTGCTGTGGCAGGTGTGGCGGGTGTCCTGCGTGTGTGGGAGGTAGAGGGGGAGGTGTGGGCGGACTCAATTGGGCCTCAAAGCTAGCTGGCTCGTTCGATGTTTGCGCTCTCAATTTGCAGGGGCCTCGTATGCACCCTATGCCAGGGCTGTGCGCGGGCAGGCGCGGGTTCCACCGCATGGTTGGGCCGTCGGGTCCCCCCCCCTCCCCTGGGCACCTTGGTGCGTGCAGGGGCGCCGCCCACCCCACCTCCCAGGCCCCGGCCGCCAGCTGCGGCTGCACTTTCGCGCTCTGGCTGCACTGCAGCCTAGCAATAGGGTTGGGGCACTCACAAGCAAGCGCAGGCGGGCGTGGTCGCGACCGGCACCGGCTCCACGTGCTGTGGCAGGTGTGGCGGGTGTCCTGCGTGTGTGGGAGGTAGAGGGGGAGGTGTGGGCGGACTCAATTGGGCCTCAAAGCTAGCTGGCTCGTTCGATGTTTGCGCTCTCAATTTGCAGGGGCCTCGTATGCACCCTATGCCAGGGCTGTGCGCGGGCAGGCGCGGGTTCCACCGCATGGTTGGGCCGTCGGGTCCCCCCCCCTCCCCTGGGCACCTTGGTGCGTGCAGGGGCGCCGCCCACCCCACCTCCCAGGCCCCGGCCGCCAGCTGCGGCTGCACTTTCGCGCTCTGGCTGCACTGCAGCCTAGCAATAGGGTTGGGGCACTCACAAGCAAGCGCAGGCGGGCGTGGTCGCGACCGGCACCGGCTCCACGTGCTGTGGCAGGTGTGGCGGGTGTCCTGCGTGTGTGGGAGGTAGAGGGGGAGGTGTGGGCGGACTCAATTGGGCCTCAAAGCTAGCTGGCTCGTTCGATGTTTGCGCTCTCAATTTGCAGGGGCCTCGTATGCACCCTATGCCAGGGCTGTGCGCGGGCAGGCGCGGGTTCCACCGCATGGTTGGGCCGTCGGGTCCCCCCCCCTCCCCTGGGCACCTTGGTGCGTGCAGGGGCGCCGCCCACCCCACCTCCCAGGCCCCGGCCGCCAGCTGCGGCTGCACTTTCGCGCTCTGGCTGCACTGCAGCCTAGCAATAGGGTTGGGGCACTCACAAGCAAGCGCAGGCGGGCGTGGTCGCGACCGGCACCGGCTCCACGTGCTGTGGCAGGTGTGGCGGGTGTCCTGCGTGTGTGGGAGGTAGAGGGGGAGGTGTGGGCGGACTCAATTGGGCCTCAAAGCTAGCTGGCTCGTTCGATGTTTGCGCTCTCAATTTGCAGGGGCCTCGTATGCACCCTATGCCAGGGCTGTGCGCGGGCAGGCGCGGGTTCCACCGCATGGTTGGGCCGTCGGGTCCCCCCCCCTCCCCTGGGCACCTTGGTGCGTGCAGGGGCGCCGCCCACCCCACCTCCCAGGCCCCGGCCGCCAGCTGCGGCTGCACTTTCGCGCTCTGGCTGCACTGCAGCCTAGCAATAGGGTTGGGGCACTCACAAGCAAGCGCAGGCGGGCGTGGTCGCGACCGGCACCGGCTCCACGTGCTGTGGCAGGTGTGGCGGGTGTCCTGCGTGTGTGGGAGGTAGAGGGGGAGGTGTGGGCGGACTCAATTGGGCCTCAAAGCTAGCTGGCTCGTTCGATGTTTGCGCTCTCAATTTGCAGGGGCCTCGTATGCACCCTATGCCAGGGCTGTGCGCGGGCAGGCGCGGGTTCCACCGCATGGTTGGGCCGTCGGGTCCCCCCCCCTCCCCTGGGCACCTTGGTGCGTGCAGGGGCGCCGCCCACCCCACCTCCCAGGCCCCGGCCGCCAGCTGCGGCTGCACTTTCGCGCTCTGGCTGCACTGCAGCCTAGCAATAGGGTTGGGGCACTCACAAGCAAGCGCAGGCGGGCGTGATCGCGACCGGCACCGGCTCCACGTGCTGTGGCAGGTGTGGCGGGTGTCCTGCGTGTGTGGGAGGTAGAGGGGGAGGTGTGGGCGGACTCAATTGGGCCTCAAAGCTAGCTGGCTCGTTCGATGTTTGCGCTCTCAATTTGCAGGGGCCTCGTATGCACCCTATGCCAGGGCTGTGCGCGGGCAGGCGCGGGTTCCACCGCATGGTTGGGCCGTCGGGTCCCCCCCCCTCCCCTGGGCACCTTGGTGCGTGCAGGGGCGCCGCCCACCCCACCTCCCAGGCCCCGGCCGCCAGCTGCGGCTGCACTTTCGCGCTCTGGCTGCACTGCAGCCTAGCAATAGGGTTGGGGCACTCACAAGCAAGCGCAGGCGGGCGTGGTCGCGACCGGCACCGGCTCCACGTGCTGTGGCAGGTGTGGCGGGTGTCCTGCGTGTGTGGGAGGTAGAGGGGGAGGTGTGGGCGGACTCAATTGGGCCTCAAAGCTAGCTGGCTCGTTCGATGTTTGCGCTCTCAATTTGCAGGGGCCTCGTATGCACCCTATGCCAGGGCTGTGCGCGGGCAGGCGCGGGTTCCACCGCATGGTTGGGCCGTCGGGTCCCCCCCCCTCCCCTGGGCACCTTGGTGCGTGCAGGGGCGCCGCCCACCCCACCTCCCAGGCCCCGGCCGCCAGCTGCGGCTGCACTTTCGCGCTCTGGCTGCACTGCAGCCTAGCAATAGGGTTGGGGCACTCACAAGCAAGCGCAGGCGGGCGTGGTCGCGACCGGCACCGGCTCCACGTGCTGTGGCAGGTGTGGCGGGTGTCCTGCGTGTGTGGGAGGTAGAGGGGGAGGTGTGGGCGGACTCAATTGGGCCTCAAAGCTAGCTGGCTCGTTCGATGTTTGCGCTCTCAATTTGCAGGGGCCTCGTATGCACCCTATGCCAGGGCTGTGCGCGGGCAGGCGCGGGTTCCACCGCATGGTTGGGCCGTCGGGTCCCCCCCCCTCCCCTGGGCACCTTGGTGCGTGCAGGGGCGCCGCCCACCCCACCTCCCAGGCCCCGGCCGCCAGCTGCGGCTGCACTTTCGCGCTCTGGCTGCACTGCAGCCTAGCAATAGGGTTGGGGCACTCACAAGCAAGCGCAGGCGGGCGTGGTCGCGACCGGCACCGGCTCCACGTGCTGTGGCAGGTGTGGCGGGTGTCCTGCGTGTGTGGGAGGTAGAGGGGGAGGTGTGGGCGGACTCAATTGGGCCTCAAAGCTAGCTGGCTCGTTCGATGTTTGCGCTCTCAATTTGCAGGGGCCTCGTATGCACCCTATGCCAGGGCTGTGCGCGGGCAGGCGCGGGTTCCACCGCATGGTTGGGCCGTCGGGTCCCCCCCCCTCCCCTGGGCACCTTGGTGCGTGCAGGGGCGCCGCCCACCCCACCTCCCAGGCCCCGGCCGCCAGCTGCGGCTGCACTTTCGCGCTCTGGCTGCACTGCAGCCTAGCAATAGGGTTGGGGCACTCACAAGCAAGCGCAGGCGGGCGTGGTCGCGACCGGCACCGGCTCCACGTGCTGTGGCAGGTGTGGCGGGTGTCCTGCGTGTGTGGGAGGTAGAGGGGGAGGTGTGGGCGGACTCAATTGGGCCTCAAAGCTAGCTGGCTCGTTCGATGTTTGCGCTCTCAATTTGCAGGGGCCTCGTATGCACCCTATGCCAGGGCTGTGCGCGGGCAGGCGCGGGTTCCACCGCATGGTTGGGCCGTCGGGTCCCCCCCCCTCCCCTGGGCACCTTGGTGCGTGCAGGGGCGCCGCCCACCCCACCTCCCAGGCCCCGGCCGCCAGCTGCGGCTGCACTTTCGCGCTCTGGCTGCACTGCAGCCTAGCAATAGGGTTGGGGCACTCACAAGCAAGCGCAGGCGGGCGTGATCGCGACCGGCACCGGCTCCACGTGCTGTGGCAGGTGTGGCGGGTGTCCTGCGTGTGTGGGAGGTAGAGGGGGAGGTGTGGGCGGACTCAATTGGGCCTCAAAGCTAGCTGGCTCGTTCGATGTTTGCGCTCTCAATTTGCAGGGGCCTCGTATGCACCCTATGCCAGGGCTGTGCGCGGGCAGGCGCGGGTTCCACCGCATGGTTGGGCCGTCGGGTCCCCCCCCCTCCCCTGGGCACCTTGGTGCGTGCAGGGGCGCCGCCCACCCCACCTCCCAGGCCCCGGCCGCCAGCTGCGGCTGCACTTTCGCGCTCTGGCTGCACTGCAGCCTAGCAATAGGGTTGGGGCACTCACAAGCAAGCGCAGGCGGGCGTGGTCGCGACCGGCACCGGCTCCACGTGCTGTGGCAGGTGTGGCGGGTGTCCTGCGTGTGTGGGAGGTAGAGGGGGAGGTGTGGGCGGACTCAATTGGGCCTCAAAGCTAGCTGGCTCGTTCGATGTTTGCGCTCTCAATTTGCAGGGGCCTCGTATGCACCCTATGCCAGGGCTGTGCGCGGGCAGGCGCGGGTTCCACCGCATGGTTGGGCCGTCGGGTCC
The DNA here is from genome assembly GCA_016834605.1 of Chlamydomonas incerta. NCBI lineage: Eukaryota > Viridiplantae > Chlorophyta > Chlorophyceae > Chlamydomonadales > Chlamydomonadaceae > Chlamydomonas > Chlamydomonas incerta. The sequence goes on along the minus strand of JAEHOC010000158.1, from coordinate 51,204 downwards.
CCCCCCCTCCCCTGGGCACCTTGGTGCGTGCAGGGGCGCCGCCCACCCCACCTCCCAGGCCCCGGCCGCCAGCTGCGGCTGCACTTTCGCGCTCTGGCTGCACTGCAGCCTAGCAATAGGGTTGGGGCACTCACAAGCAAGCGCAGGCGGGCGTGGTCGCGACCGGCACCGGCTCCACGTGCTGTGGCAGGTGTGGCGGGTGTCCTGCGTGTGTGGGAGGTAGAGGGGGAGGTGTGGGCGGACTCAATTGGGCCTCAAAGCTAGCTGGCTCGTTCGATGTTTGCGCTCTCAATTTGCAGGGGCCTCGTATGCACCCTATGCCAGGGCTGTGCGCGGGCAGGCGCGGGTTCCACCGCATGGTTGGGCCGTCGGGTCCCCCCCCCTCCCCTGGGCACCTTGGTGCGTGCAGGGGCGCCGCCCACCCCACCTCCCAGGCCCCGGCCGCCAGCTGCGGCTGCACTTTCGCGCTCTGGCTGCACTGCAGCCTAGCAATAGGGTTGGGGCACTCACAAGCAAGCGCAGGCGGGCGTGGTCGCGACCGGCACCGGCTCCACGTGCTGTGGCAGGTGTGGCGGGTGTCCTGCGTGTGTGGGAGGTAGAGGGGGAGGTGTGGGCGGACTCAATTGGGCCTCAAAGCTAGCTGGCTCGTTCGATGTTTGCGCTCTCAATTTGCAGGGGCCTCGTATGCACCCTATGCCAGGGCTGTGCGCGGGCAGGCGCGGGTTCCACCGCATGGTTGGGCCGTCGGGTCCCCCCCCCTCCCCTGGGCACCTTGGTGCGTGCAGGGGCGCCGCCCACCCCACCTCCCAGGCCCCGGCCGCCAGCTGCGGCTGCACTTTCGCGCTCTGGCTGCACTGCAGCCTAGCAATAGGGTTGGGGCACTCACAAGCAAGCGCAGGCGGGCGTGATCGCGACCGGCACCGGCTCCACGTGCTGTGGCAGGTGTGGCGGGTGTCCTGCGTGTGTGGGAGGTAGAGGGGGAGGTGTGGGCGGACTCAATTGGGCCTCAAAGCTAGCTGGCTCGTTCGATGTTTGCGCTCTCAATTTGCAGGGGCCTCGTATGCACCCTATGCCAGGGCTGTGCGCGGGCAGGCGCGGGTTCCACCGCATGGTTGGGCCGTCGGGTCCCCCCCCCTCCCCTGGGCACCTTGGTGCGTGCAGGGGCGCCGCCCACCCCACCTCCCAGGCCCCGGCCGCCAGCTGCGGCTGCACTTTCGCGCTCTGGCTGCACTGCAGCCTAGCAATAGGGTTGGGGCACTCACAAGCAAGCGCAGGCGGGCGTGGTCGCGACCGGCACCGGCTCCACGTGCTGTGGCAGGTGTGGCGGGTGTCCTGCGTGTGTGGGAGGTAGAGGGGGAGGTGTGGGCGGACTCAATTGGGCCTCAAAGCTAGCTGGCTCGTTCGATGTTTGCGCTCTCAATTTGCAGGGGCCTCGTATGCACCCTATGCCAGGGCTGTGCGCGGGCAGGCGCGGGTTCCACCGCATGGTTGGGCCGTCGGGTCCCCCCCCTCCCCTGGGCACCTTGGTGCGTGCAGGGGCGCCGCCCACCCCACCTCCCAGGCCCCGGCCGCCAGCTGCGGCTGCACTTTCGCGCTCTGGCTGCACTGCAGCCTAGCAATAGGGTTGGGGCACTCACAAGCAAGCGCAGGCGGGCGTGGTCGCGACCGGCGAGCTGCCATGATGCTAGCGACTTGTCAGCAAGTGTGCAGGAGTAGTGTGAATGTAAGAAGTTAATACTATGTCAACACTTTCTGCACTTCCTGCACTTCCTGCACTTGCCGACCGACCTTGGCCCATGAGCTGTTTTTTCGGGAGCCCCTCATGGGGACTTGGGTGCTTTTGTTGTGGGCGAGTTGGTCTAAGGTTGTTATTAGGTGTGTCGATGCGAAATTGCTTGGGGCTGGCGTGTACCTCTGCCTGTACCGTGCCCTGTCGGCCCTATAAGGCCCTAAAAGTCCGGGTACATGGGACGTCGAGAAGCGCTTGGAGTTGCTCCCTTAGCGAAAATCGCGGCCCCCCCTGCCCCCCTGTCCTGCGGTGTTCGGTGGCGTCTCCCCCTTGCTGCTTTCTCGTTTGCGCCCGCCCCGCCCCCCAACCCTGCGTCTCTGTGTGTCCCTCTGTGCATTCGGCTCATTGTGGGGGTGTTGGTAAGCACTTCCTGGGCTGTTACATGGCCTGTCTGGGAGGTGCTTCTCTGGCACCTGCTCTCCTCTCCCAAGGGCACCACACACGGCCCAGAGCCGCCCGCCCCACACTCAGCCCCCCCTCCCACTCTTCCGCCTTGCATGGCACTCTTGCATCACATGTCAACGGTTAGCACCCACGTGCGCCGCTGGATAGAACTTGGGACATGCGGGAATGCAAAAAACCCTAAGGCAGAAGACACGACGAGCACGCCTGTCATGTTACCTAGTTGACAAGGATCTGAACACACTTCCCGCAAGGCTTTTGCCCAATGCAGACATTGATATGTATATGGGTATGCACATATCTCAGTGCACGCATCGTCGCCCCCTTATTACCGGCCCCCCTCATCGATGAGCCGGTTCCTTGCTGCGGTCTGCGCCCTGGTGGACACCCCCTCGACAGCCGCCGCGACCGCCTCGCGCCGCTTCGCCTTCTCGTACAGCTTCTCCATCCACTTAATGCGCTGCGGCGCGGGCAGGTTGGGCTGGTAGATGGCAGGGTACTGACCCTTGAGCACCGGCACCACCTGCGCCCCCAACTTCTTGAACACGTACGCTGTTTTGCGCTCATGGCTGGCATGCATGGTCACCTCGCACTCGTGCACGAGCTCTAGCGGTCCCGACCCGTACTCCTCCAGTTTCTCCTCCACGGGTTGGCCAGTCCCCCGCTGAATGACCACCAGTCCTACTGTTGTGGAGGAGGCGGCGAACATCTCCACCACCGCCTGCTGGGCGGCAGGGGGGATGCCTTCCCAGAAGGTGAAGACGTGCGTGACGCCCTCCAGGGCTGGCTCTGGACGACTCGCCATGCCCTGGGCGGTGGTAGGAGGGAGGGAGGGAGGGAGGGAGGGAGGGAGAGGGTAAGCCCTTGGGGTTGGGGACGGCAGGGGCGCTGGGTGGGTGGGTGTCTGGGCTGGGTGGGTGTGGGACTAGGCTAGGCTAGGCTAGGCTAGGCTGGGCCTGGGACTTGGGCTGGGCTGGGCTGGGCCTGGGTTGGCTGCCGTGGTGCACTCCCCACCCACCCCCCGTTGCACTCATTATTTGACTAGGTCTCACCTCATTGTCCATGCTGAAGACGGACGGCAGGCGTTGCACGAGCTCACTGGTGTCCACCTGGTGCGTGTTTTGCAAGTACTGCAGGCACTGGAACTGGAACTTGATGGCCTTGTCGATCTTCATGGGGTCACAGTCGTTGCCGTACGCATAGGCACACAGGCCCCGGCACACGGCACTGAACAGCGGCCTGTGTGGTAGGTGTGGGAGGTGTGTGGCGGTTGTGGGAGGTGTGGGCGGGGGCTGGGCTTGGCGGGGGCGGGCATGGTGGCATGGGTGGGGGCAGGGGCATCCCTCTCCCTCTCAGCATCCCGCCCAAAGCCCATACTATCCCTTCACACCCTCCCTCCCTTCCATCTCTCACCTGCCCAGCCCCACACCAGCGTCGAACAGGACCGGCATGGAAAACGTGGAGCTGAGGATGGAGAACAGGTGCACCAGCAATATCTTAATGTGTTCCGGCGTCAGGGTGCAGTAGTGGCCCGAGCCAGTGGTGGTTGCCCCGGTCACGACAGCTTTCTGCGAGGGCAGGCAGGTAGGTAGGCAGGCAGGGAGAGAGGCGGTGGGTGGGGGCAGGGGGCAGGCAAGGGGGTGGGTGGGTGGGGCGTGTGGGGCTATGGGCGCAGTGGTGGGGTGGGCGGGCGGGTAGCTAGCTCAAAGCACGTTTGCTGCTGCTACCTAGACTTTGCTGCTGAGTGCATTTGCACTACTCACACAACCCACCCACCCACTAACCTCTCCGTGTTGGATGCCGCCGTCAGCTGCTTGCGACTCCACCAGCCGGGGGGGGAACAGGTTGGGCGGGTGGGGCTGCTGCTGGCTGGGTCCTGCCTCCGCCTCCACCACCACCACTGCTGCTGCCACCTGCGCCTGCTCCTGCTCCGCCTCCGCCTCCTCCTCATAGGCCTCCACCGCCTCGTCGAGCTGCTGCTGCGACATGCCAGCCACGACAGCCAGGGTAGCAGGCCAGGCCACTGGCGAAGGGAGAAGTGGCGACGGCTGAAGGGGCCTGGCAGCAGCAGAGGCAGTCGCCCCGCCGGTTGGCAGGGGGGTTGACTGCTGCAGCCACCCGCCAGTCAGGCTGCTGCTGTTGCCCTGAACGCTGCCACCCAGCAGCATGGAACTCCCTTGCTGCACTGCGCTCTCACCGCCGCCACCACCACTGGCGGCACTGCCACCCCCACCGCTGCTGCCCTGCGGGGGTGCCGCCGGTGTCGCCTCCACGTGCGCCCCCCGGTGCCGCCAGCGCTGCTGCTGCTGTTGCCACCGCAGGTCCTGCTCCTCCTCCCCCTCCCCATCGCGCAAAAGGTCGCCACTGCGCTTGCCAACCCCCAGCAGGCGGGTGGATGGGTCGTCCAGCAGCACGCCAAACAGCTCCTGGGCAAGGCGCTCCTTGACTGCTGATCGTGCACGGGAGAAAGCGCCCAAGAAACTCAGGAGCATGTGCTCCTCCTGCTCCTGAATGGATACTGCTGCTGCGCTGCCGCCTGCTGCCGAGGGGGGCGGTGGAAGGGCGATGTGGGGCGGCGGGGGCGGAGGGGGTGGAGGTGGCGGAGGGGGCGGAGGGGGAGCTGCCGCCAGCACCCCCACCTCCTCCCCCTCCCCCTCCCCCTCCCCCTCCCCCTCATCCTTCACGTCAGGCGGAGGGGGCTGTGGGGGAGCAAGCACCGAGCTCAGATCCGCCGTCCACGCCTCCGCTGCAAGCAAAAGGGGGCGGGGCAGGGCGGGTCGGGTCAGGGGTCAAGTTGAGAGCAACCGCGGGAAGCACGCACACACACACGCACCTGCAAACACTTGTTGCCCCCCTTGTTGACTTCCCCTTCCACACACACCACCAGCCCTCATTCACCTAGCTTATTGCCATCCTTGTCGAAGTACTGGCTGCCCTTCTTTGCGAAGGACCGCTCGAGGCGCATGATGCAGGCGCCACTCACGTGCCAGCCCAGCCCCATCCTGTTGTCGATAGCCGTGCCGGCAGGCGGTTCCGTGCCGAACACGGAGTCCTCCCCGCCGCCCAGCTTCTTTACAGCTGTATTCCAGAGGTAAACCTTGGATTCGAGCTGGTCCAGGACGAAACAAGGCTTGTCGGGCAGCTTCAGCCCAAAGAACCGGGCAACATCGTCGCATCGGCACCGCCCCCCGGCCTCAGCCATACCGCTCAGCTATCCGCACGCAAGCAAACGTATCGATGGTTGGGTGGATGGATGGAAGCACTAGCGGCGAGTGACTAAAGCGGCAGGGAAAGAATTCAAGTTGTCAGCTGGCGAGGCCGGACAAACATACGCTCGCCCTATGAAATGCGCCCTACACGATGCAATAAATTTCAAAGACTATATCGCTTAAAGTTACTGAGCAACTGCGCGCGCCAGGCAAGTAGCGGCGGGACAAAAAAGGTAACGCCCGCGCACGATCCAGGCGGCGCGCCACCTCACTCCGCGCTACTGAGACGGGCGCGCGCTGCTATAAATTGCGCCCCAAGAACTCGCTCCTATACAATTGCAACCAAACTGACACTACTTACCACGCAAAACTCGCTGCGAATCCATGAAACTTAGTTGAAACGGCGCGACGATGGACACCTGGGGGCGCGAACATCCCTTCCAAAGGGGCCTGTCAAGCGCCTACGGAGCCGTAAGTGTGCTTTGATTATATTGGTCGTGACTGGCAAGCGATTCGCGAGGCCGGCTGGGGTGCGCCGGTTGGCATGTCGGCCCGAGGGCGTTACCGCGAGGGGCGCACATCGCGCCTAGCAGCGCGCGCACATTCAATAATTTTATTGAGTAATAAACAATCATATCTGCTGCTCACATCGCAGGGCGGCGCGCGGCGACCAAGCTCCGCTGCGGCGGCAAGGCCAAACAGCACCACCAACCCACAGCTCACCCTCAGTGGCAAAAGAAGGGTAAGTCCGTTGCTGCGAACGCGATCGGGCCGCCTCCCTCGCAGCGCGCTTCGAATTCATGCACGTTGAAGGCCCCCCATAGAGAGAGGCAGCTGAATGCCCCAATCAGCACGGATCTGGCAGCACAGACCTGGCTGCCACTCAGGCACACACCCCAGGCAAGGGAACCACCAGGGAGCCCACGCCCCAATCCGCCCCCACAGCCACAAAACACCATCACAAACCTGCTAGGGGGGTAAAATACAAACCCTAAAACACCAAAACCCCGGGGGGTTTTGCAGGGTTTTGCAGGGTTCTGAATGGGTTGCACAGAGTTGTGCAGGAGTGGGGAGTAGTGTGCAGGGTTCTGACTGGGTTGCACAGGGTTCCACAGGGTTGCACAGGGTTGCACGGTCCTTACACGCTTCCCTGCCTATTTAACGGGCCCTTCCTGTTCCTTCATGCATGCAGGCCTCTGTGTTCGTTAAGGACGCTCCCACCACACCAGCAAGGCTCAATCTGAGGCCTAGAACACTAGCAGTGAGTGTTGGGGGCAGCAGGGGGACAAGGGGAGGGTGGGCGGGCCTGGATCGCGGCGCCCAGGTCGAATAAACCTTACCCCAGGGGCTTATACGTGGTTGTGGAGCAGGCTAGGTGGTTTGTGGTGGAAGGGGGCTATGGGTGCATGCCAGTGGAGCTTGTGTTGGAGGTGGGGCTCAGGGGCGGGGTGCGGACACGCAAGGGCAGCAGGGGGACAAGGGGAGGGTGGGCGGGCCTGGATCGCGGCGCCCAGGTCGAATAAACCTTACCCCAGGGGCTTATACGTGGTTGTGGAGCAGGCTAGGTGGTTTGTGGTGGAAGGGGGCTATGGGTGCATGCCAGTGGAGCTTGTGTTGGAGGTGGGGCTCAGGGGCGGGGTGCGGACACGCAAGGGCAGCAGGGGGACAAGGGGAGGGTGGGCGGGCCTGGATCGCGGCGCCCAGGTCGAATAAACCTTACCCCAGGGGCTTATACGTGGTTGTGGAGCAGGCTAGGTGGTTTGTGGTGGAAGGGGGCTATGGGTGCATGCCAGTGGAGCTTGTGTTGGAGGTGGGGCTCAGGGGCGGGTAGGCGGGATGCCGGTAGGCACCTGGGGTTATCTCTCTGTCCGAGTAATGGCCTTACTAATCTGCTACCTGCACCCCTTCGTTTTGCATCTTTACAGGCAGCCAACGACCGGTGGGGAGCTGCAAACATCTTTATCAGCCTGCCCGCACCTCTGAACCGCAGTGTGCGGCTAGGTGTTGTTCGAGACCTGAGTGACAACTACTCATCGGCTTTCTTCCAACTGTCCCAGCTGCTGGATGCTGTTCCAAGCCTGACCTCGGCGCTATCAAGGGCAGATTTGGATGCACCTACTATCACATCTGAACGAGATCGCCAAAATTTGCTGCGGGAGCTCAAGGCCGTCGGTGCCCTCTCGCCAGATGCACCAACTGCCAAGCTGGTCTCCTTCGCCTCGGCTGCATTTGTGCTGGCGGACTACCCCGGCATGCTAGACGTGGCAAACACCTTATTTGATCTGGGCTACGACACTCACCAGATTTCAGAGAGCGTAGCTGGGTCCCCCTGGTCGCCAACCCGCACGGTGCCGCCCGACCGCTCCACGCGTGCTCAAGATGCGGCGTTCCAGCGGTGGGGCACAGGCCCCCAGCAGCCAGGCCCCAAGCAGCCAGGCCCCCAGCAGGCGGAAGCTAAGGAGGATCGCGGCGTGCTGTGGGGCCTCAGTCGCGGCGTGCTGGGCAGCGGGATGAGCCAGGGCACGCAAAGTGGCGATGGAGGGGGAGGGCGCCCCTCAATCCGTCCTGGCGGGGGCCGGCTGGCTGGCGCTACCAGCGCTGGCCCAGTTGCACGCCCCAGCCCTGCAAAAGCACGTGGAGAGCCGGCCAGCTTGATTTACCCAGAGCCTTTTCACTTTCCCCAAGAGTTGGACCTGCGGACCCCTCGTGCCAGTACGCCAGGCGTGCTCAACACCAGCTTCAGTGCTTCAAGTGCGCAGCGCGTGCTGCAGGAGTTCAAAAACTTCCAAACGTGGAACACCAACCACTTTGCAGTCGGCAGAAACCCAGCTTACCGTTCGGTCAAGGCCTCGACATACACTGGGCTACAGAAGACGGCGTCCGCGTTCCTGGGATTTGCGCTGCACGTGTGCCGCGTGCTGCCGCACCTTATCACTCTCAAGCTGATCACAAATCCGGTGAGTCCTGCAAGGGTGGATGGAACGAGGCTACATGTTGCTTTGATCTGTAATCAAGATTACTTGGCGAGCATTAATGCAAGTGTTCCATTCCACTTGTGTTCACCGTGCAGCAAATCGTGCACAGCTTCGTGTCACACGAGGTGGCACACAAGAGCCCGACAAGCGCACTGCAGCAGATCTCCAACTTGAAGCGCATTGTGGGCTACCTGAAGGACACGTGCCCATACGCAAGAGATGACCGCAGCAAGGTAATAGAAACGAGAGGGGCTGGCAACGGACGGGGGAAGGGGTGTTTGGGGGTTGGGAGGCCGGGTCGGGGGTACACACACACACACACACACACACACACACACACACACAAAACACACACACATGCACACACACACACACACACACACACACACACACACACACACACACACACGGCCCCTTTCCCGAACCTACAGATGGCCAAGCTGGACCACATGGAGCAGTGGCTGTCCAGTGCATATGCGACCTCCAAGAGCACCCAGCCGCTGTCCCGCACGCTGGACCCCGACGAGTTGGACCCGGATGACCCGGCGGCCCCTTCCCCGCCCACCGCGGACGAGATCTCCCTCTTCAGTGAGCAGCTGCTGGATGCCCTTTGCTACCAAGTCGAGGAAGAAGTGTCAGGTGGCGGCGACCTGTCCAAGAGCTCCATCCAGCTAAGCCTTGCGTCGGTGGTGTGGCTGCTGCTGAGTGGAGACGTCATCCCCACCCTGCGGCCTATCTCGGTGCGGCTCCTGTCCACCCCGGGCTGCACCAAGTGCCTCGAGCCAGGCTGCGCCCGGCGCCAGTGCCCAGGCAACACCTTGCGGGTCCTCAGCAACGGCATTGTTAAGCTGGAGCTGGTGCACTTCAAGATGGAGGGCCGCCGCAACCAGCCCATCCGGATGCAGCTGCCCCCGGACCTGAGCACCCTCATCTCCTTCTACCTGGAGCGTGTCCGACCCGCCCTGGTTCATGGGGGCGACCCAGGCAACTTTCTGCTGACAACTGCCGGCAGGCCGTTCTCTGAGGGGTCCATGTCTTCATTCTTCAAGAAGATCCAGGCGGACTACGGTGCTCCCTGGCAAGAGCCACGCCCCTACCTGCAGTTCCGGCATGGCTACGCTACCAACTCCTACGAGAGCCTAGTGGAGCGGCTCCGTGTGTCTGCCCCCGAGGTGTTGAAGCCGCGTGCTGCTGCTATGGGCCACACAACAAAAACTCACGTGAACTCCTACGTGCAAGGGCTGCACAGCATCCACACTGCAGCAGCAGTGAAGGAGGCGGCCCAGCGGCGCAAGCAGGCACAGCAGCGTGTACACGCGGGTGAGCAGGAGGTGTGGGGGGCTGAGACGGACGGGGCAGAAGAGGAGGGCGAGGAAGAGGAGGAGAGTGACTGGGTGGAGAGTGAGGAGGGAGAGGAAGAGCAGGAGGAGGAGGAGGGGGAGTGGGAGGAGGAGGAGGAGGGGGAGGAGGAGGAGGAGGAGGAGGAAGGGGAGGAGGAGGAGGAGCAGGAGGAGGGGGAGGAGCAGGAGTGGGAGGGGGGCGGGGATGGGGCTGGGTGGGAAGAGGAGGACGAGGGGGAGCAGGGGTGGGGGGAGCAGGAAGAGCAAGAAGAGGAGCAGGTCGAAGTGGGAGAGGAGAAGGGGGAGGAGGGCTACAAGCAGGGGGGCAAGGAGGCGCAGGAAGGAAGGGAGGAGCACCAGCGGCCGTTTGTGGGCTTTCCCGCTGCTGCGGCTGCCGCTGCCGTGGCTGCTGAGCAGGAGCCAGAGCCAAAGCGGGAGCCGGCACTGCCTATAATAGAAGTGGAGGGCGAGGATGAGGGTGGCAAGGGCCTGAAGGGTCAGCCCGTGGGGCGCGGCGACGTGGGGGTGGCGGTGGGGGTCGGGGGTGCGGGTGTTGGTGCCGGTGCAGGTGTTGGTGGTGGTGCGGGTGGCAGTGTTCCGGCCGGGGGCAAGAGCTGGCGTGTCACTGGAATGGAGCTTGTGCCGGTTGGAAAGAAGAAGTGGGGCCACGGTTTCAAGGGTGGAAAGGTGGGTGCACACAAGCGTGCACGGTTCTAGATCTGTGATTGAGGTGTTACAGGGCCTCTACGTCCTTGCCTGCCGGATAGCACGCAGTCTCAGGCAGGCATTCGCATGATTGCGCCTCTGCAATCGATAATAGATGTGTAACCGATCTGATACGTACAAAGCCACTGCATTCCTTGCAGCTCTGTCACCATCAGTCTCTGTCCCACGCCGACCATTCAGCTGAGAGTTGCCGTGGTAAATATGCAAGGCATTTGCACACAGCCCGCACTCACACACGTGCTGCACCACAAGTGTACCCGCCCAGGCCCTTTGGGGGATTTGCACCCCAGGGGTAGGAGGCTGTGCATCATTCACAAAATCATACAGCCCATGTGTCACCCAAATGATGAAACGATGCAGAGTCCACCACACGGGAACCCACCGCCCCCCCACCAGTTGCTTATGCCCAGCCAACAACCGGTAGTAGTCAGGGCGTTTCCCTCCGCTCCTCCTTCCCTTGCCCTCGAACAAGTGCACATAGCGGGCTCGTTGCCTCAGTGTATCAGGCAAGTGGGGCACCACATGGACATTGGCCCTTAAACACATCGTGTCAGAATCTGGTGTGCCCACTGGCACAGGCGTGTTGTCCCCCCATACCTCAGTTCTCTCACCAAGCTCAAGCTCCAGGCAAGGAGAAGCAAATGGCCTCTTAATCACACGGCCCTGTGACTCCATGTTACCTACAAGGGCCCGCAAGTAGGGCTTCAGGTAGCTGTTGGCCCCGCTCACCTCACTCAAATCTTCCCACTGGAAAGTGTGCTCCCGAGCCCCCGGCGGTGGACCCCTTGGTCCCATGTCGCCTGATACTGCATCTACATTCCTCCAAAAGCCACGAAGGGGGCACAGTAACAATAGAGAATTCGCAACCAGAACATGCTGCATGCGAAGGTAGCCACTCCAGTACTCCACCAAATCATGAAATGGATTCAGGTCATGCACAGGAACGACACGCAGCTTTGATGGGACAAGATCACCCACTTGTGCAAGGGCATAGAATGCAGCACGATAAACACTCTTGCAGTAATCAATACCTTGCTCATCATCTAGAGTACGGGTAAACTGGTCCTGAACTACATTGCATAGTGTCCGAGAGAACAACCCACCCAACATTTTATCCTGCTCTTCCTCCTCGTTGTACCGATTCTCTCGCATTGCATCCACCATTTCATCTGGGTGCTCTCCCTCCACATACCATTCGATATTCTCCTGCATTCTATCCCTGGGTGCGGCACTAGCACCACGCAATGTCTCGATGTCCTGTAGTGGCTTAGGTATGTACCTTGAAATAGCTTCACGTGACTCAGTCCGCAATTGTCTTTGCAGGTGATCTAAGCCTAACTGACTGGAACCCACACGTGACAGACGCTTCAGCTGCTTATTAGTGAAGGGTGTTGTGAGGCTAAGTGATTCTTCAGGCCACTTCTTTGCCCGAGTCATGCTTGTGGAGCAGGGCTGTGGCAGGTGTGGCGGGTGTCCTGCGTGTGTGGGAGGTAGAGGGGGAGGTGTGGGCGGACTCAATTGGGCCTCAAAGCTAGCTGGCTCGTTCGATGTTTGCGCTCTCAATTTGCAGGGGCCTCGTATGCACCCTATGCCAGGGCTGTGCGCGGGCAGGCGCGGGTTCCACCGCATGGTTGGGCCGTCGGGTCCCCCCCCCTCCCCTGGGCACCTTGGTGCGTGCAGGGGCGCCGCCCACCCCACCTCCCAGGCCCCGGCCGCCAGCTGCGGCTGCACTTTCGCGCTCTGGCTGCACTGCAGCCTAGCAATAGGGTTGGGGCACTCACAAGCAAGCGCAGGCGGGCGTGGTCGCGACCGGCACCGGCTCCACGTGCTGTGGCAGGTGTGGCGGGTGTCCTGCGTGTGTGGGAGGTAGAGGGGGAGGTGTGGGCGGACTCAATTGGGCCTCAAAGCTAGCTGGCTCGTTCGATGTTTGCGCTCTCAATTTGCAGGGGCCTCGTATGCACCCTATGCCAGGGCTGTGCGCGGGCAGGCGCGGGTTCCACCGCATGGTTGGGCCGTCGGGTCCCCCCCCCTCCCCTGGGCACCTTGGTGCGTGCAGGGGCGCCGCCCACCCCACCTCCCAGGCCCCGGCCGCCAGCTGCGGCTGCACTTTCGCGCTCTGGCTGCACTGCAGCCTAGCAATAGGGTTGGGGCACTCACAAGCAAGCGCAGGCGGGCGTGGTCGCGACCGGCACCGGCTCCACGTGCTGTGGCAGGTGTGGCGGGTGTCCTGCGTGTGTGGGAGGTAGAGGGGGAGGTGTGGGCGGACTCAATTGGGCCTCAAAGCTAGCTGGCTCGTTCGATGTTTGCGCTCTCAATTTGCAGGGGCCTCGTATGCACCCTATGCCAGGGCTGTGCGCGGGCAGGCGCGGGTTCCACCGCATGGTTGGGCCGTCGGGTCCCCCCCCCTCCCCTGGGCACCTTGGTGCGTGCAGGGGCGCCGCCCACCCCACCTCCCAGGCCCCGGCCGCCAGCTGCGGCTGCACTTTCGCGCTCTGGCTGCACTGCAGCCTAGCAATAGGGTTGGGGCACTCACAAGCAAGCGCAGGCGGGCGTGGTCGCGACCGGCACCGGCTCCACGTGCTGTGGCAGGTGTGGCGGGTGTCCTGCGTGTGTGGGAGGTAGAGGGGGAGGTGTGGGCGGACTCAATTGGGCCTCAAAGCTAGCTGGCTCGTTCGATGTTTGCGCTCTCAATTTGCAGGGGCCTCGTATGCACCCTATGCCAGGGCTGTGCGCGGGCAGGCGCGGGTTCCACCGCATGGTTGGGCCGTCGGGTCCCCCCCCCTCCCCTGGGCACCTTGGTGCGTGCAGGGGCGCCGCCCACCCCACCTCCCAGGCCCCGGCCGCCAGCTGCGGCTGCACTTTCGCGCTCTGGCTGCACTGCAGCCTAGCAATAGGGTTGGGGCACTCACAAGCAAGCGCAGGCGGGCGTGGTCGCGACCGGCACCGGCTCCACGTGCTGTGGCAGGTGTGGCGGGTGTCCTGCGTGTGTGGGAGGTAGAGGGGGAGGTGTGGGCGGACTCAATTGGGCCTCAAAGCTAGCTGGCTCGTTCGATGTTTGCGCTCTCAATTTGCAGGGGCCTCGTATGCACCCTATGCCAGGGCTGTGCGCGGGCAGGCGCGGGTTCCACCGCATGGTTGGGCCGTCGGGTCCCCCCCCCTCCCCTGGGCACCTTGTCGCGACCGGCGAGCTGCCATGATGCTAGCGACTTGTCAGCAAGTGTGCAGGAGTAGTGTGAATGTAAGAAGTTAATACTATGTCAACACTTTCTGCACTTCCTGCACTTCCTGCACTTGCCGACCGACCTTGGCCCATGAGCTGTTTTTTCGGGAGCCCCTCATGGGGACTTGGGTGCTTTTGTTGTGGGCGAGTTGGTCTAAGGTTGTTATTAGGTGTGTCGATGCGAAATTGCTTGGGGCTGGCGTGTACCTCTGCCTGTACCGTGCCCTGTCGGCCCTATAAGGCCCTAAAAGTCCGGGTACATGGGACGTCGAGAAGCGCTTGGAGTTGCTCCCTTAGCGAAAATCGCGGCCCCCCCTGCCCCCCTGTCCTGCGGTGTTCGGTGGCGTCTCCCCCTTGCTGCTTTCTCGTTTGCGCCCGCCCCGCCCCCCAACCCTGCGTCTCTGTGTGTCCCTCTGTGCATTCGGCTCATTGTGGGGGTGTTGGTAAGCACTTCCTGGGCTGTTACATGGCCTGTCTGGGAGGTGCTTCTCTGGCACCTGCTCTCCTCTCCCAAGGGCACCACACACGGCCCAGAGCCGCCCGCCCCACACTCAGCCCCCCCTCCCACTCTTCCGCCTTGCATGGCACTCTTGCATCACATGTCAACGGTTAGCACCCACGTGCGCCGCTGGATAGAACTTGGGACATGCGGGAATGCAAAAAACCCTAAGGCAGAAGACACGACGAGCACGCCTGTCATGTTACCTAGTTGACAAGGATCTGAACACACTTCCCGCAAGGCTTTTGCCCAATGCAGACATTGATATGTATATGGGTATGCACATATCTCAGTGCACGCATCGTCGCCCCCTTATTACCGGCCCCCCTCATCGATGAGCCGGTTCCTTGCTGCGGTCTGCGCCCTGGTGGACACCCCCTCGACAGCCGCCGCGACCGCCTCGCGCCGCTTCGCCTTCTCGTACAGCTTCTCCATCCACTTAATGCGCTGCGGCGCGGGCAGGTTGGGCTGGTAGATGGCAGGGTACTGACCCTTGAGCACCGGCACCACCTGCGCCCCCAACTTCTTGAACACGTACGCTGTTTTGCGCTCATGGCTGGCATGCATGGTCACCTCGCACTCGTGCACGAGCTCTAGCGGTCCCGACCCGTACTCCTCCAGTTTCTCCTCCACGGGTTGGCCAGTCCCCCGCTGAATGACCACCAGTCCTACTGTTGTGGAGGAGGCGGCGAACATCTCCACCACCGCCTGCTGGGCGGCAGGGGGGATGCCTTCCCAGAAGGTGAAGACGTGCGTGACGCCCTCCAGGGCTGGCTCTGGACGACTCGCCATGCCCTGGGCGGTGGTAGGAGGGAGGGAGGGAGGGAGGGAGGGAGGGAGAGGGTAAGCCCTTGGGGTTGGGGACGGCAGGGGCGCTGGGTGGGTGGGTGTCTGGGCTGGGTGGGTGTGGGACTAGGCTAGGCTAGGCTAGGCTAGGCTGGGCCTGGGACTTGGGCTGGGCTGGGCTGGGCCTGGGTTGGCTGCCGTGGTGCACTCCCCACCCACCCCCCGTTGCACTCATTATTTGACTAGGTCTCACCTCATTGTCCATGCTGAAGACGGACGGCAGGCGTTGCACGAGCTCACTGGTGTCCACCTGGTGCGTGTTTTGCAAGTACTGCAGGCACTGGAACTGGAACTTGATGGCCTTGTCGATCTTCATGGGGTCACAGTCGTTGCCGTACGCATAGGCACACAGGCCCCGGCACACGGCACTGAACAGCGGCCTGTGTGGTAGGTGTGGGAGGTGTGTGGCGGTTGTGGGAGGTGTGGGCGGGGGCTGGGCTTGGCGGGGGCGGGCATGGTGGCATGGGTGGGGGCAGGGGCATCCCTCTCCCTCTCAGCATCCCGCCCAAAGCCCATACTATCCCTTCACACCCTCCCTCCCTTCCATCTCTCACCTGCCCAGCCCCACACCAGCGTCGAACAGGACCGGCATGGAAAACGTGGAGCTGAGGATGGAGAACAGGTGCACCAGCAATATCTTAATGTGTTCCGGCGTCAGGGTGCAGTAGTGGCCCGAGCCAGTGGTGGTTGCCCCGGTCACGACAGCTTTCTGCGAGGGCAGGCAGGTAGGTAGGCAGGCAGGGAGAGAGGCGGTGGGTGGGGGCAGGGGGCAGGCAAGGGGGTGGGTGGGTGGGGCGTGTGGGGCTATGGGCGCAGTGGTGGGGTGGGCGGGCGGGTAGCTAGCTCAAAGCACGTTTGCTGCTGCTACCTAGACTTTGCTGCTGAGTGCATTTGCACTACTCACACAACCCACCCACCCACTAACCTCTCCGTGTTGGATGCCGCCGTCAGCTGCTTGCGACTCCACCAGCCGGGGGGGGAACAGGTTGGGCGGGTGGGGCTGCTGCTGGCTGGGTCCTGCCTCCGCCTCCACCACCACCACTGCTGCTGCCACCTGCGCCTGCTCCTGCTCCGCCTCCGCCTCCTCCTCATAGGCCTCCACCGCCTCGTCGAGCTGCTGCTGCGACATGCCAGCCACGACAGCCAGGGTAGCAGGCCAGGCCACTGGCGAAGGGAGAAGTGGCGACGGCTGAAGGGGCCTGGCAGCAGCAGAGGCAGTCGCCCCGCCGGTTGGCAGGGGGGTTGACTGCTGCAGCCACCCGCCAGTCAGGCTGCTGCTGTTGCCCTGAACGCTGCCACCCAGCAGCATGGAACTCCCTTGCTGCACTGCGCTCTCACCGCCGCCACCACCACTGGCGGCACTGCCACCCCCACCGCTGCTGCCCTGCGGGGGTGCCGCCGGTGTCGCCTCCACGTGCGCCCCCCGGTGCCGCCAGCGCTGCTGCTGCTGTTGCCACCGCAGGTCCTGCTCCTCCTCCCCCTCCCCATCGCGCAAAAGGTCGCCACTGCGCTTGCCAACCCCCAGCAGGCGGGTGGATGGGTCGTCCAGCAGCACGCCAAACAGCTCCTGGGCAAGGCGCTCCTTGACTGCTGATCGTGCACGGGAGAAAGCGCCCAAGAAACTCAGGAGCATGTGCTCCTCCTGCTCCTGAATGGATACTGCTGCTGCGCTGCCGCCTGCTGCCGAGGGGGGCGGTGGAAGGGCGATGTGGGGCGGCGGGGGCGGAGGGGGTGGAGGTGGCGGAGGGGGCGGAGGGGGAGCTGCCGCCAGCACCCCCACCTCCTCCCCCTCCCCCTCCCCCTCCCCCTCCCCCTCATCCTTCACGTCAGGCGGAGGGGGCTGTGGGGGAGCAAGCACCGAGCTCAGATCCGCCGTCCACGCCTCCGCTGCAAGCAAAAGGGGGCGGGGCAGGGCGGGTCGGGTCAGGGGTCAAGTTGAGAGCAACCGCGGGAAGCACGCACACACACACGCACCTGCAAACACTTGTTGCCCCCCTTGTTGACTTCCCCTTCCACACACACCACCAGCCCTCATTCACCTAGCTTATTGCCATCCTTGTCGAAGTACTGGCTGCCCTTCTTTGCGAAGGACCGCTCGAGGCGCATGATGCAGGCGCCACTCACGTGCCAGCCCAGCCCCATCCTGTTGTCGATAGCCGTGCCGGCAGGCGGTTCCGTGCCGAACACGGAGTCCTCCCCGCCGCCCAGCTTCTTTACAGCTGTATTCCAGAGGTAAACCTTGGATTCGAGCTGGTCCAGGACGAAACAAGGCTTGTCGGGCAGCTTCAGCCCAAAGAACCGGGCAACATCGTCGCATCGGCACCGCCCCCCGGCCTCAGCCATACCGCTCAGCTATCCGCACGCAAGCAAACGTATCGATGGTTGGGTGGATGGATGGAAGCACTAGCGGCGAGTGACTAAAGCGGCAGGGAAAGAATTCAAGTTGTCAGCTGGCGAGGCCGGACAAACATACGCTCGCCCTATGAAATGCGCCCTACACGATGCAATAAATTTCAAAGACTATATCGCTTAAAGTTACTGAGCAACTGCGCGCGCCAGGCAAGTAGCGGCGGGACAAAAAAGGTAACGCCCGCGCACGATCCAGGCGGCGCGCCACCTCACTCCGCGCTACTGAGACGGGCGCGCGCTGCTATAAATTGCGCCCCAAGAACTCGCTCCTATACAATTGCAACCAAACTGACACTACTTACCACGCAAAACTCGCTGCGAATCCATGAAACTTAGTTGAAACGGCGCGACGATGGACACCTGGGGGCGCGAACATCCCTTCCAAAGGGGCCTGTCAAGCGCCTACGGAGCCGTAAGTGTGCTTTGATTATATTGGTCGTGACTGGCAAGCGATTCGCGAGGCCGGCTGGGGTGCGCCGGTTGGCATGTCGGCCCGAGGGCGTTACCGCGAGGGGCGCACATCGCGCCTAGCAGCGCGCGCACATTCAATAATTTTATTGAGTAATAAACAATCATATCTGCTGCTCACATCGCAGGGCGGCGCGCGGCGACCAAGCTCCGCTGCGGCGGCAAGGCCAAACAGCACCACCAACCCACAGCTCACCCTCAGTGGCAAAAGAAGGGTAAGTCCGTTGCTGCGAACGCGATCGGGCCGCCTCCCTCGCAGCGCGCTTCGAATTCATGCACGTTGAAGGCCCCCCATAGAGAGAGGCAGCTGAATGCCCCAATCAGCACGGATCTGGCAGCACAGACCTGGCTGCCACTCAGGCACACACCCCAGGCAAGGGAACCACCAGGGAGCCCACGCCCCAATCCGCCCCCACAGCCACAAAACACCATCACAAACCTGCTAGGGGGGTAAAATACAAACCCTAAAACCCTTAAGGCAGGAGGGCGAGCCGGCGACGGTCTGGGTTGGGTACGGCACGCCACGGTGCACACCCAGCCCGACCCTCGCCCTCCCCCATGCGTGGTGACCCTCCCCCGGTCCCAGGAACCCAACCCCACATGCTCCCGCGGGACTCTGGCCGTAAATCCTGGGATATGATTAGTTGGGGTGTATACCTAGCCGTTAGCGCAGGAGGGCGAGCCGGCGACGGTCTGGGTTGGGTACGGCACGCCACGGTGCACACCCAGCCCGACCCTCGCCCTCCCCCATGCGTGGTGACCCTCCCCCGGTCCCAGGAACCCAACCCCACATGCTCCCGCGGGACTCTGGCCGTAAATCCTGGGATATGATTAGTTGGGGTGTATACCTAGCCGTTAGCGCAGGAGGGCGAGCCGGCGACGGTCTGGGTTGGGTACGGCACGCCACGGTGCACACCCAGCCCGACCCTCGCCCTCCCCCATGCGTGGTGACCCTCCCCCGGTCCCAGGAACCCAACCCCACATGCTCCCGCGGGACTCTGGCCGTAAATCCTGGGATATGATTAGTTGGGGTGTATACCTAGCCGTTAGCGCAGGAGGGCGAGCCGGCGACGGTCTGGGTTGGGTACGGCACGCCACGGTGCACACCCAGCCCGACCCTCGCCCTCCCCCATGCGTGGTGACCCTCCCCCGGTCCCAGGAACCCAACCCCACATGCTCCCGCGGGACTCTGGCCGTAAATCCTGGGATATGATTAGTTGGGGTGTATACCTAGCCGTTAGCGCAGGAGGGTGAGCCGGCGACGGTCTGGGTTGGGTACGGCACGCCACGGTGCACACCCAGCCCGACCCTCGCCCTCCCCCATGCGTGGTGACCCTCCCCCGGTCCCAGGAACCCAACCCCACATGCTCCCGCGGGACTCTGGCCGTAAATCCTGGGATATGATTAGTTGGGGTGTATACCTAGCCGTTAGCGCAGGAGGGCGAGCCGGCGACGGTCTGGGTTGGGTACGGCACGCCACGGTGCACACCCAGCCCGACCCTCGCCCTCCCCCATGCGTGGTGACCCTCCCCCGGTCCCAGGAACCCAACCCCACATGCTCCCGCGGGACTCTGGCCGTAAATCCTGGGATATGATTAGTTGGGGTGTATACCTAGCCGTTAGCGCAGGAGGGCGAGCCGGCGACGGTCTGGGTTGGGTACGGCACGCCACGGTGCACACCCAGCCCGACCCTCGCCCTCCCCCATGCGTGGTGACCCTCCCCCGGTCCCAGGAACCCAACCCCACATGCTCCCGCGGGACTCTGGCCGTAAATCCTGGGATATGATTAGTTGGGGTGTATACCTAGCCGTTAGCGCAGGAGGGCGAGCCGGCGACGGTCTGGGTTGGGTACGGCACGCCACGGTGCACACCCAGCCCGACCCTCGCCCTCCCCCATGCGTGGTGACCCTCCCCCGGTCCCAGGAACCCAACCCCACATGCTCCCGCGGGACTTTGGCCGTAAATCCTGGGATATGATTAGTTGGGGTGTATACCTAGCCGTTAGCGCAGGAGGGCGAGCCGGCGACGGTCTGGGTTGGGTACGGCACGCCACGGTGCACACCCAGCCCGACCCTTGCCCTCCCCCATGCGTGGTGACCCTCCCCCCCTTCCTTCGATTCCCTTCTTACAGTTCGCGCCTTTTCATTTACGCCCACCATTCAGGTGTCTCAGTTTGCTGCCAAGAATGTTGACATCATGCTGCGAGGGCCAGTGAACAAGGTCATCACACTACCTGTGGTGACTGACTTGGGGAACCCAGCCCCACGTCCGCACCTGGTGTTTCGTGCACTGGTCAAACGCGCACCTGAGCTGGCCTTCCTGAAGTCTGAACCCCTTGAACGACTTGAGCCACAGACTGACAGCGGGAAAGCAGCCCTGCTAGAGGAGCTGAAGGCAGCCGGATGCATTCCCTTGGACTCGCCGTCTGTCACCGTGGTGTCCTTCGCCTCGGTGGCACATGTGCTGGGGCAGTTAGAGGGCTGGCGCGGAGTGGCGGCGGACTTTTCCTGGGGTGCACGCCACCTGCATGGCATCACTGCCAGCTGCTCTGCGTCAGCCTGGGCTGAACCGCGGCCAGTGACGGAAGAGAGGTCCGCACGCGGGCGGGCAGCAGCACAGCAGCGGTGGGGGCAAGGCATGTCAGCAGCAGGCAGTCTGGGTGATGCGATGCCCAGCAGCCAGCCTGAGGGCAGTGTCCCCTTGCTCAGCCGCCGCCGGATGCCTGCCAGCTTTCAGAGCTGGGGGCTAGGCCCTGGGGACCCGGCGGTGGCATGTGGTGGAGTTGATGGCGGCAGAGTGGAGTCGAGCCTTCATGTCGGCGGGCTGGGCTCAGCAGCGGCATGGGGCGGCGGTGGAGACAGCGAGGCGCTGGGGGGCCTTGGCACCTACGCCCCTAGTTGGTCGCCAGGGCGCCCTCCTTCGCCGCCCAGCCGCCACCAGCCCTCACACGGCGGGCGGGGCGGCAGGCTGGGGTCAGCAGCGGCAGGGGGCGGCGCCAGTGGAGGCAGTGAGGCGCTAGGGGGCCTTGGCACCTACGCCCCTAGTTGGTCGCCAGGGCGCCCTCCTTCGCCGCCCAGCCGCCACCCGCTCTCATACGGCGGGTGGGGCGGCAGGCTGGGCTCAGCAGCGGCAGGGGGCGGCGGCAGTGAGGGGCTGGGGGGCCTCGGCACCTACAACCCTAGTTGGTCGCCAGGGCGCCCTCCTTCGCCGCCCAGCCGCCACCAGCCCTCATACGGCGGGCGGGGCGGCAGGCTGGGGTCAGCAGCGGCAGGGGGCGGCGGCAGTGAGGGGCTGGGGGGCCTCGGCACCTACACCCCTAGTTGGTCGCCAGGGCGCCCTCCTTCGCCACCCAGCCGCCACCAGCCCTCATACGGCGGGTGGGGCGGCAGGCTGGGCTCAGCAGCGGCAGGGGGCGGCGGCAGTGAGGGGCTGGGGGGCCTCGGCACCTACAACCCTAGTTGGTCGCCAGGGCGCCCTCCTTCGCCGCCCAGCCACCACCAGCCCTCATACGGCGGGCGGGGCGGCAGGCTGGGCTCAGCAGCGGCAGGGGGCGGCGGCAGTGAGGGGCTGGGGGGCCTCGGATCCTACCCTCTGCCAGGGCGCCCTCCTTCGCCGCCCAGCCACCACCCGCCCTCATACGGCGGGTGGGGCAGCAGGCTGGGGTCAGCAGCGGCAGGGGGCGGCGGCGGGGTTGGCAGTGAGGGGCTGGGGGGCCTCAGAGCCTACCCCCGTAGCAGGTCGCCAGGGCGCCCTCCTTCGCCGCCCAGCCACCACCAGCCCTCATACGGACGGCGGGGCGGCAGGCTGGGATCAGCAGCGGCAGGGGGCAGCAACGGTGAGGGGCTGGGGGGCCTCAGGGCCTACCCAAGTAGCAGTACAGGGCGCCCTCGTTCGCCGCCCAGCCACCACCCGCCCTCATACGGCGGGCGGGGCGGCAGGCTGGGATCAGCAGCGGCAGGGGGCAGCAACGGTGAGGGGCTGGGGGGCCTCAGGGCCTACCCAAGTAGCAGTACAGGGCGCCCTCCTTCGCCGCCCAGCCACCACCCGCCCTCATACGGCGGGCGGGGCGGCAGGCTGGGGTCAGCAGCGGCGGGGGGCAGCAGCGGTGGCGGTTTCAGAGAGGGGCTGGGGGGCCTCGGGGCCTACCCCCGTAGCAGGTCGCCAGGGTGCCCTCCTTCGGCTCCCAGCCGCCACCCGCCCTCACACGGTGGGCTGGGCTCGCAGCCTGCCGGGTTCGGGGCTGGAGGCAGTGTGCAAGGGCTGGCTGGAGGCTCTCGTGATAGGCAGGCAGGCTCCCGCCGCGGGCGTTCCTCAGCTGCAGGGGCAAGCAATCCCATCTACCCATTGGGCACGGCGTTCCCCACTCAGCTTGACCCCAACCCCAAGAAGGTCGAGACCAAGGGAGTTGTGCCGGCCAAGCTCGACCTTGCAGACCAACGCCGGGTAGAACTGGAGACAGGCGTGTACCGCACGTGGAACACAAGCGCCACAGCTGTACATACGGACGGCAGGTCGTTCAAGCCGGTGGCGGAGTCAACGTACGTCGGCCTGCAGAAGACAGCCACTGGCTTTCTGGCGCATGCATTTGCAGCATGCTGTGTGCCGTCGCGCTACATCACACTCCGGCTCATCAGCAACATCGTGAGTAGGGGGGAGCGAACACGCACACACACACACACACACACACACACACACACACACACACACACGCCGTTTTTACCCGACCTCCCTCTTTGCAGGCCGTGGTTCACAGCTTTGTGTCGCACGAGGTCAAGCACAAGAGTCCCACGAGTGCTCTACAGCGCATCAGCGACCTGAAGCGGGTGGTGGGCTTCGTGCGGGAAACCTGTGAACACGCGCTGCAAGACCCACACAAGGCGAGATATGTTCGGGGTGGAGTGGGCACGTGCATGAGCAGAATCAGGCTCTGTGATTCACTCGAAGGCCCACACTCATTCCCCTATCCCCTTGGACGCAGGTTGCGCTGCTGGACAAGGTGGAGCGGTGGCTTGATGGTGCCTACAGAACAACCAAGGCGACGCAGCCCCTTGGGGCGGCATCAGACCCCGACGAGCCTGGCTCGGATGACCCAGCCCACCCTGGCGACCCAACTGGCGTGCAGATTGCCCGCTTCAGCCAGAAGCTGGTGCGGGAACTGGACCGCTGTGTGGCCAGGGACGAGATGGTGCACCGCAGCAACATGGCAGCGGACCCAGCGCGGTACAGCAAGGAGCACGTGCTGTCAAAGGCCACGGCTGAGTTGGGGCTTGCTACCGTGGTGTGGATGCTCCTGAGCGGCGACCAAATCCCTTCCCTGCGGCCCATCTCGGTGCGGATGCTGGCAGTCCCCGGCCACGTGGAGTGTGTGGACCCACGGTGCAAGCGCCGTGGCTGCCCTGGCAACCGCACCCGCATCCTCAGCACTGGCGCCGTGCGGTTCAAGTTGGTGCACTACAAGGTGCGAATGCACTTGTGAAAAGCAATGGGGTGCCAGGCAAGCTAGGATGGGAGTGGAGCTATTGACTCAGCTGTTGTGATTTGGAATGTGCACTAACCCTCCCCCATCCCCACCCTCCCACCCCTACCCCCAACACCACACACACGCACACACAAACCCAGACGGAGCGCCACCACAAGGACACGCTGCGGGTCACCCTGCCGCAACAGCTGAGCCGTGTGGTCCGCCTGTACACCGAGCTGGTTCGCCACCGGCTGGTGGACAAGAAGGAGGAGGATGGTGCTGCAGGCGTCCTGCTGCTGACCATCACCGGCCGCCCCTTTTCGGAGTCGTCACTCTCGCAGTTCTTCAAGAAGCTGCAGACTGACTATGGCGCCCCCTGGCCTGGCGCAGCGCGGCCATACCTGGACTTCCGCCACGGCTTCTGTTCGGAGTCTTTCAGCCAAGTGCTGGAGCAGGTCCGCAACGCCGCACCCGGCATTGTTGGACCCCGTGCGGCACCCATGGGGCACACACACCGCACGCACGTCAATGTGTACGCGCGGGGGGCCCTGAGCCAGCAGCACAAGCTGGCTATCGAGCAGGCGGCAGCAAGGCGGTTCCAGCACCTCGGGGTGGCAGGTCAGGGCGATCTGGCGGAGGAGGGGGAGGAGGAGGAGGACGCAGAGGAGGAGGACGCAGAGGAGGAGGAGGAGGAGGAGCGGGGTGGGGGGTGGCGTGAGGGGCGACGGGGGGGCTTGGGGGCAGGAGGGGGACAGCACGGGTGGGAGAACGGGAGGCCAGGGGAGGGCGCGGCAGGGCACGGGCAGGCGCAGGAGGAGAGGCTTGAGGAGAACGAGAAGAGGGGGGAAGAGGAAGAGGACGAGGACGAGGAGAGGCTGGAGTGGGGAAGCAATAGAAGCAGCAGCGAGGGAGAGGACTGGGGTGGCAGCGAGGGGGACCCCAGCTGGGAAGAGGAGGAGGCAGAGAGCACGGAGGAGAGTGAGGAGGGCAGCAGCGGCAGTGGCAATGAGAGTCAGGGCAGTGAGAGCAGTGAGGAGGCCAGCAGCAGCAGCAGCAGCAGCAGCAGCGGCAGTGGCAGTGGCAGTGGCGGTAGCAGCGGCACCACCAGTAGCGGGTCCGGGGATGCGGAGAGTGACGAAGAGAGGGAGGAGGGCGCGGGGGCCCCTGATGCGCGGGTGGCTCGAAAGCCTGCGGTGTTTGATGATGATGAGGCGTGGGGAGTTGCAGACTGGCAGCTGGCCCTGCCTGGTCAGGATGAGCAGCGTGCCTTGGTGCCTGTGCAGGCGCGGGACACGGCCGCTGGTGTGCCAGTGGCTGTGGGCGGTGCAGGGTTTGCTCGGCTCCCCCCAGCTGAACCC
This sequence comes from Chlamydomonas incerta, assembly GCA_016834605.1. Classification (NCBI taxonomy): domain Eukaryota; kingdom Viridiplantae; phylum Chlorophyta; class Chlorophyceae; order Chlamydomonadales; family Chlamydomonadaceae; genus Chlamydomonas; species Chlamydomonas incerta. The sequence goes on along the minus strand of JAEHOC010000158.1, from coordinate 26,502 downwards.
CGCATCCGTGTCGCTGGCAGTGCGCCGGCACCAGCCCACAAGCGTGCGCGGACGTGAGGAGACCTGATTCGTGCGGATTACAGTGTTTGTGGTCTGTGTTATGCATCTGCAGCATTGTTCAATGTTTGGAGTCCCCAAGTACTTTGCATGTGCAAGCCGCACATGGCATCTGGCTTTACACACCGCACTCTCAGACACATACGAACATGATATGAATGAACCAATGCGACACATACGTGTCCTTAATTGTGTAACACGTGAAAGCGGCCCATCAGAACCAGCAGCACAGCCCATAAGGCGCGCACACCACTCCACTCCACTCCACTCCACTCCACTCACCCACTCCACCACTCCACTCCACTCCACTCCACTCCACTCCACTCCACTCCACTCCACTCCACTCCACTCCACTCCACTCCACTCCACTCCACTCCACCCACTCCACTCCACTCCACTCCACTCCACTCCACTCCACTCCACTCCACTCCACTCCACTCCACTCCACTCCACTCCACTCCACTCCACTCCACTACTCCCACTCCACTCCACTCCACTCCACTCCACTCCACTCCACTCCACTCCACTCCACTCCACTCCACTCCCACTCCACTCCACTCCACTCCACACCCGGCGACATGAGTGGCGCGCAGGTGCAGCGAAGGGCCCAGACCTGCAGCGCACAGATACGGTGCAGGCACATTAACTGGGTAACGAGACGTGCATGCGAGCAATGAAACGATCAAACAGGTTCATGAAAGGGCCCCTTCCCCTCCCGCACCCGCACCCCCCCGTCCTCCCCCACCTCCCCTGACCCACCCCCACCCCTCGCCCGCCCCCAGGGTTTATTGTGCACGCCGCCGCTGTGCACGAACGAGGAGCCCACGTTCATCTATGCTTCAAGACCTATCCAGGCGTGCCGAAGGCGAGCCGGGCGCGTCGGGAATCGGTTGCCACGCCCTTCCCCTCCCGCACCCGCACCCCCCCGTCCTCCCCCACCTCCCCTGCCCCACCCCCACCCCTCGCCCGCCCCCAGGGTTTATTGTGCACGCCGCCGCTGTGCACGAACGAGGAGCCCACGTTCATCTATGCTTCAAGACCTATCCAGGCGTGCCGAAGGGCGAGCCGGGCGCGTCGGGAATCGGTTGCCACGCCCCTTCCCCTCCCGCACCCGCACCCCCCCGTCCTCCCCCACCTCCCCTGCCCCACCCCCACCCCTCGCCCGCCCCCAGGGTTTATTGTGCACGCCGCCGCTGTGCACGAACGAGGAGCCCACGTTCATCTATGCTTCAAGACCTATCCAGGCGTGCCGAAGGGCGAGCCGGGCGCGTCGGGAATCGGTTGCCACGCCCCTTCCCCTCCCGCACCCGCACCCCCCCCGTCCTCCCCCACCTCCCCTGCCCCACCCCCACCCCTCGCCCGCCCCCAGGGTTTATTGTGCACGCCGCCGCTGTGCACGAACGAGGAGCCCACGTTCATCTATGCTTCAAGACCTATCCAGGCGTGCCGAAGGGCGAGCCGGGCGCGTCGGGAATCGGTTGCCACGCCCCTTCCCCTCCCGCACCCGCACCCCCCCGTCCTCCCCCACCTCCCCTGCCCCACCCCCACCCCTCGCCCGCCCCCAGGGTTTATTGTGCACGCCGCCGCTGTGCACGAACGAGGAGCCCACGTTCATCTATGCTTCAAGACCTATCCAGGCGTGCCGAAGGGCGAGCCGGGCGCGTCGGGAATCGGTTGCCACGCCCCTTCCCCTCCCGCACCCGCACCCCCCCCGTCCTCCCCCACCTCCCCTGCCCCACCCCCACCCCTCGCCCGCCCCCAGGGTTTATTGTGCACGCCGCCGCTGTGCACGAACGAGGAGCCCACGTTCATCTATGCTTCAAGACCTATCCAGGCGTGCCGAAGGGCGAGCCGGGCGCGTCGGGAATCGGTTGCCACGCCCCTTCCCCTCCCGCACCCGCACCCCCCCCGTCCTCCCCCCACCTCCCCTGCCCCACCCCCACCCCTCGCCCGCCCCCAGGGTTTATTGTGCACGCCGCCGCTGTGCACGAACGAGGAGCCCACGTTCATCTATGCTTCAAGACCTATCCAGGCGTGCCGAAGGGCGAGCCGGGCGCGTCGGGAATCGGTTGCCACGCCCCTTCCCCTCCCGCACCCGCACCCCCCCGTCCTCCCCCACCTCCCCTGCCCCACCCCCACCCCTCGCCCGCCCCCAGGGTTTATTGTGCACGCCGCCGCTGTGCACGAACGAGGAGCCCACGTTCATCTATGCTTCAAGACCTATCCAGGCGTGCCGAAGGGCGAGCCGGGCGCGTCGGGAATCGGTTGCCACGCCCCTTCCCCTCCCGCACCCGCACCCCCCCGTCCTCCCCCACCTCCCCTGCCCCACCCCCACCCCTCGCCCGCCCCCAGGGTTTATTGTGCACGCCGCCGCTGTGCACGAACGAGGAGCCCACGTTCATCTATGCTTCAAGACCTATCCAGGCGTGCCGAAGGGCGAGCCGGGCGCGTCGGGAATCGGTTGCCACGCCCCTTCCCCTCCCGCACCCGCACCCCCCCGTCCTCCCCCACCTCCCCTGCCCCACCCCCACCCCTCGCCCGCCCCCAGGGTTTATTGTGCACGCCGCCGCTGTGCACGAACGAGGAGCCCACGTTCATCTATGCTTCAAGACCTATCCAGGCGTGCCGAAGGGCGAGCCGGGCGCGTCGGGAATCGGTTGCCACGCCCCTTCCCCTCCCGCACCCGCACCCCCCCGTCCTCCCCCACCTCCCCTGCCCCACCCCCACCCCTCGCCCGCCCCCAGGGTTTATTGTGCACGCCGCCGCTGTGCACGAACGAGGAGCCCACGTTCATCTATGCTTCAAGACCTATCCAGGCGTGCCGAAGGGCGAGCCGGGCGCGTCGGGAATCGGTTGCCACGCCCCTTCCCCTCCCGCACCCGCACCCCCCCGTCCTCCCCCACCTCCCCTGCCCCACCCCCACCCCTCGCCCGCCCCCAGGGTTTATTGTGCACGCCGCCGCTGTGCACGAACGAGGAGCCCACGTTCATCTATGCTTCAAGACCTATCCAGGCGTGCCGAAGGGCGAGCCGGGCGCGTCGGGAATCGGTTGCCACGCCCCTTCCCCTCCCGCACCCGCACCCCCCCGTCCTCCCCCCACCTCCCCTGCCCCACCCCCACCCCTCGCCCGCCCCCAGGGTTTATTGTGCACGCCGCCGCTGTGCACGAACGAGGAGCCCACGTTCATCTATGCTTCAAGACCTATCCAGGCGTGCCGAAGGGCGAGCCGGGCGCGTCGGGAATCGGTTGCCACGCCCCTTCCCCTCCCGCACCCGCACCCCCCCGTCCTCCCCCACCTCCCCTGCCCCACCCCCACCCCTCGCCCGCCCCCAGGGTTTATTGTGCACGCCGCCGCTGTGCACGAACGAGGAGCCCACGTTCATCTATGCTTCAAGACCTATCCAGGCGTGCCGAAGGGCGAGCCGGGCGCGTCGGGAATCGGTTGCCACGCCCCTTCCCCTCCCGCACCCGCACCCCCCCGTCCTCCCCCACCTCCCCTGCCCCACCCCCACCCCTCGCCCGCCCCCAGGGTTTATTGTGCACGCCGCCGCTGTGCACGAACGAGGAGCCCACGTTCATCTATGCTTCAAGACCTATCCAGGCGCGCCGAAGGGCGAGCCGGGCGCGTCGGGAATCGGTTGCCACGCCCCTTCCCCTCCCGCACCCGCACCCCCCCGTCCCTCCCCCCCACCTCCCCTGCCCCACCCCCACCCCTCGCCCGCCCCCAGGGTTTATTGTGCACGCCGCCGCTGTGCACGAACGAGGAGCCCACGTTCATCTATGCTTCAAGACCTATCCAGGCGCGCCGAAGGGCGAGCCGGGCGCGTCGGGAATCGGTTGCCACGCCCCTTCCCCTCCCGCACCCGCACCTCCCCTGCCCCACCCCCACCCCTCGCCCGCCCCCAGGGTTTATTGTGCACGCCGCCGCTGTGCACGAACGAGGAGCCCACGTTCATCTATGCTTCAAGACCTATCCAGGCGCGCCGAAGGGCGAGCCGGGCGCGTCGGGAATCGGTTGCCACGCCCCTTCCCCTCCCGCACCCGCACCCCCCCGTCCTCCCCCCCCTCCCCTGCCCCACCCCCACCCCTCGCCCGCCCCCAGGGTTTATTGTGCACGCCGCCGCTGTGCACGAACGAGGAGCCCACGTTCATCTATGCTTCAAGACCTATCCAGGCGCGCCGAAGGGCGAGCCGGGCGCGTCGGGAATCGGTTGCCACGCCCCTTCCCCTCCCGCACCCGCACCCCCCCGTCCTCCCCCCCACCTCCCCTGCCCCACCCCCACCCCTCGCCCGCCCCCAGGGTTTATTGTGCACGCCGCCGCTGTGCACGAACGAGGAGCCCACGTTCATCTATGCTTCAAGACCTATCCAGGCGCGCCGAAGGGCGAGCCGGGCGCGTCGGGAATCGGTTGCCACGCCCCTTCCCCTCCCGCACCCGCACCCCCCCGTCCTCCCCCCCCTCCCCTGCCCCACCCCCACCCCTCGCCCGCCCCCAGGGTTTATTGTGCACGCCGCCGCTGTGCACGAACGAGGAGCCCACGTTCATCTATGCTTCAAGACCTATCCAGGCGCGCCGAAGGGCGAGCCGGGCGCGTCGGGAATCGGTTGCCACGCCCCTTCCCCTCCCGCACCCGCACCCCCCCGTCCTCCCCCCCACCTCCCCTGCCCCACCCCCACCCCTCGCCCGCCCCCAGGGTTTATTGTGCACGCCGCCGCTGTGCACGAACGAGGAGCCCACGTTCATCTATGCTTCAAGACCTATCCAGGCGCGCCGAAGGGCGAGCCGGGCGCGTCGGGAATCGGTTGCCACGCCCCTTCCCCTCCCGCACCCGCACCCCCCCGTCCTCCCCCCCACCTCCCCTGCCCCACCCCCACCCCTCGCCCGCCCCCAGGGTTTATTGTGCACGCCGCCGCTGTGCACGAACGAGGAGCCCACGTTCATCTATGCTTCAAGACCTATCCAGGCGCGCCGAAGGGCGAGCCGGGCGCGTCGGGAATCGGTTGCCACGCCCCTTCCCCTCCCGCACCCGCACCCCCCCGTCCTCCCCCCCCTCCCCTGCCCCACCCCCACCCCTCGCCCGCCCCCAGGGTTTATTGTGCACGCCGCCGCTGTGCACGAACGAGGAGCCCACGTTCATCTATGCTTCAAGACCTATCCAGGCGCGCCGAAGGGCGAGCCGGGCGCGTCGGGAATCGGTTGCCACGCCCCTTCCCCTCCCGCACCCGCACCCCCCCGTCCTCCCCCACCTCCCCTGCCCCACCCCCACCCCTCGCCCGCCCCCAGGGTTTATTGTGCACGCCGCCGCTGTGCACGAACGAGGAGCCCACGTTCATCTATGCTTCAAGACCTATCCAGGCGCGCCGAAGGGCGAGCCGGGCGCGTCGGGAATCGGTTGCCACGCCCCTTCCCCTCCCGCACCCGCACCCCCCCCGTCCTCCCCCCCCTCCCCTGCCCCACCCCCACCCCTCGCCCGCCCCCAGGGTTTATTGTGCACGCCGCCGCTGTGCACGAACGAGGAGCCCACGTTCATCTATGCTTCAAGACCTATCCAGGCGCTGCCGAAGGGCGAGCCGGGCGCGTCGGGAATCGGTTGCCACGCCCCTTCCCCTCCCGCACCCGCACCCCCCCCGTCCTCCCCCACCTCCCCTGCCCCACCCCCACCCCTCGCCCGCCCCCAGGGTTTATTGTGCACGCCGCCGCTGTGCACGAACGAGGAGCCCACGTTCATCTATGCTTCAAGACCTATCCAGGCGTGCCGAAGGGCGAGCCGGGCGCGTCGGGAATCGGTTGCCACGCCCCTTCCCCTCCCGCACCCGCACCCCCCCGTCCTCCCCCACCTCCCCTGCCCCACCCCCACCCCTCGCCCGCCCCCAGGGTTTATTGTGCACGCCGCCGCTGTGCACGAACGAGGAGCCCACGTTCATCTATGCTTCAAGACCTATCCAGGCGCTGCCGAAGGGCGAGCCGGGCGCGTCGGGAATCGGTTGCCACGCCCCTTCCCCTCCCGCACCCGCACCCCCCCGTCCTCCCCCACCTCCCCTGCCCCACCCCCACCCCTCGCCCGCCCCCAGGGTTTATTGTGCACGCCGCCGCTGTGCACGAACGAGGAGCCCACGTTCATCTATGCTTCAAGACCTATCCAGGCGTGCCGAAGGGCGAGCCGGGCGCGTCGGGAATCGGTTGCCACGCCCCTTCCCCTCCCGCACCCGCACCCCCCCCGTCCTCCCCCACCTCCCCTGCCCCACCCCCACCCCTCGCCCGCCCCCAGGGTTTATTGTGCACGCCGCCGCTGTGCACGAACGAGGAGCCCACGTTCATCTATGCTTCAAGACCTATCCAGGCGTGCCGAAGGGCGAGCCGGGCGCGTCGGGAATCGGTTGCCACGCCCCTTCCCCTCCCGCACCCGCACCCCCCCCGTCCTCCCCCACCTCCCCTGCCCCACCCCCACCCCTCGCCCGCCCCCAGGGTTTATTGTGCACGCCGCCGCTGTGCACGAACGAGGAGCCCACGTTCATCTATGCTTCAAGACCTATCCAGGCGTGCCGAAGGGCGAGCCGGGCGCGTCGGGAATCGGTTGCCACGCCCCTTCCCCTCCCGCACCCGCACCCCCCCGTCCTCCCCCACCTCCCCTGCCCCACCCCCACCCCTCGCCCGCCCCCAGGGTTTATTGTGCACGCCGCCGCTGTGCACGAACGAGGAGCCCACGTTCATCTATGCTTCAAGACCTATCCAGGCGTGCCGAAGGGCGAGCCGGGCGCGTCGGGAATCGGTTGCCACGCCCCTTCCCCTCCCGCACCCGCACCCCCCCGTCCTCCCCCACCTCCCCTGCCCCACCCCCACCCCTCGCCCGCCCCCAGGGTTTATTGTGCACGCCGCCGCTGTGCACGAACGAGGAGCCCACGTTCATCTATGCTTCAAGACCTATCCAGGCGTGCCGAAGGGCGAGCCGGGCGCGTCGGGAATCGGTTGCCACGCCCCTTCCCCTCCCGCACCCGCACCCCCCCGTCCTCCCCCACCTCCCCTGCCCCACCCCCACCCCTCGCCCGCCCCCAGGGTTTATTGTGCACGCCGCCGCTGTGCACGAACGAGGAGCCCACGTTCATCTATGCTTCAAGACCTATCCAGGCGTGCCGAAGGGCGAGCCGGGCGCGTCGGGAATCGGTTGCCACGCCCCTTCCCCTCCCGCACCCGCACCCCCCCGTCCTCCCCCACCTCCCCTGCCCCACCCCCACCCCTCGCCCGCCCCCAGGGTTTATTGTGCACGCCGCCGCTGTGCACGAACGAGGAGCCCACGTTCATCTATGCTTCAAGACCTATCCCTGGCTTACCTGGAAGCGATGAGAGCCGCCCAGCAGCACCAGCAGCACGGCCCCTTAGGCACGGCCTCTCCACTCCACTCCAGGCGACGTCGGCGGCGCGGGTGGGCGGCACATCTATCGTAGCCAGTTGTCTTGGCCCTCGACTCCCTCACTCAGGGGAACTGCGGATAGCACAACTGAAATGCCATCTACTGGCCGATTGCTCGCCACATTGAACAGACCAAAGTTGTGCTCACACAAGTACACCGCACATCCGTTTTTATAGCACCGCCTGTGCTTCTCTGGAAGTTCTTCATTGCAGCCATTCAACGTGTTGGTGCCCAGCGTGATGTGCGCAGATGCCATGCAGTTCTTCTCCTCACATGTGTGCTGCACGACCACCTTTGCGGTTACGTGTCGTTTGCCTTTCACACGTGCAGGATGGCACCGCACCGAATCTTTGGAGGTGGGCCATCCATGCACCACAGTGCACACAAGCTCGTGCACACCCCAAGTCTTTCTCGCACCCCACAATGTGACTCTGCGCTCTGCGTCCCTCTGCAGGGCCGTGTGCCCCACAACCAAGCACGGGTATCCACCGGACTGCACGCACTGGGATCAGTACTGTGACCGCAACCCAGCGTTGAGGTACGGCACCACATAGATAAGGTCATCACCAGCTCCGAGCGGCACACAATCACTATCAAAGCCGCACTCAATCCCAACCGTGGGGACATTCCCCTGTGGCCAAACCTCCACATGCTTGCGCTTAGCCAGCCAAGGTAGGCACAAGGCACGGAACGGCTTAGCATACACAATGCCGCGATTTTTGATGAAGCCATACATCTCCTGCACAGCTGGCCGAATGGACCTGCCCTGAAAGGGAGCAATGCCCTGTGCCTTATGACTTGGCAGGTGCTTCTCAATGCCTGCCCACGCCTCCACCCCAGGCGACACTGGGATTGCAGGCACGTCCTCCGTGGGGGCTTCTGCATTGGTGGTGCCCGCAACAGGAAACACCGTGAGCGTGTACAGTATAACCAATGCGTTCGCAACCACTGCACGCGGGAGCTTCAGTTGCGTGCTCCAGTGCGAAACAAGGGCCCCCCACGCCTCCCTATCTGGCGTGGTAATCACACGAAACTTGGGGCATACGTGCCAGCTCACTCTCGCAAGAGCCTCCATCAGTGCACGCGGCGCTGCATACGCATAATCCTTCCTCACCTCAGCATCCAAGTTCGGATCCGTCCTCCGGGTTGCACCATTGTCACGAACTTCTCTAAGGTGTTTGGAAAACAAGCCACCAGCCGGCTCCTTTTCATTACTCGAAGGGCCCTTACTACTCTTCCTCGGAGACTTGGCACCCTCACGCCACTTGAATGGCGCCACACCCTCCTGGGACAAAGCCACATTCGCAGCCTCAGCCAACCTCTCAGTCCCCCTATTGGCCAATATCTGGGCCAGCGCAGCTGGGGTCAATCCAGACCCCGAGTATAGCGAAGCAATGTCAGGTTGCGGTCCTCCCTCACTGGCAGGCCTACCCAGCAGGGAGGCTATCTGCTCAAACTTGGCAGGCAGGAAAGGAGCAGGATCCTGCCTAAAACTCCTAGTGATATCAATCAGCCCAATCAACCTAGCAGGGCCCTTGCGACGAAGCAGCCTCAGCTGCTCACGGCTGAAGGGCACCGTTGGGTCCGCAGCGTCTGCCCACTGCGCGTCAACTACTTCTAGTCCAGCCATCTGGCTGCTAAGGTGGTGGGTGGTGGAGGTGGAGGTGGAGGGGGGGGGGGGCAAGGATAGTAGGCCTTGCCCTCCCCCGAACTGACTGGCTGGGGCTGTGGCTATGTGGCACGAGTTGCTACTCCTCTCAAGTGCTGCGAAGGAGGGCGAGCCCGCGCGGCGCCCTTAGTCCGTCCCTGCAAGAGTGGGGAGGAGGGGAGGGGCTGGGTCAGGTCCACCACCAGAGTGTGTCTGGCAGGCCCCCACACGTTCGGGAGGGGGCTAGCCATATTGCTCACATAGAATGCAGGCCTGAGGCGCGGCACATATGTTCCCAGGTGCATAACCCTGCGCCCTACCCGGTTTCCCGCAATTTCGGGGTCAAGCTCCATAACAAACCCGAGGGTGGGCACCCGCCGTGCCCTCGGACCGACGCACACGCCACGCGACACACCAACTTCCTCTCCAAGCGGCGTTGTATCCGCCCCATCATGCTAGTTGCTATCTCAATTTTTGGGACATAGGTTGGCACGCACCTGGCATCAATTCGCGACGCCTAGGCAGAGGGCCATGCTCCACGATGGAGCGATGTCACAGGATACTGCGCTCCGAACATGCAGCCGATGTGCAAGCTCCAGCAGGGATAGCCAGGATACCTCCCCCCACAAATTCTGGGCCCAACTTGATAGCAAAGCCGGCAGCTGATTCAATGGCTCTCGCCAGGAAGCTTTGTGACCTACGCGCGGAATAATATACGTATTTAGACGACCCCGGTTGAGACTAAAGAAGCCGTGTATAATTCTGGCGTGCAACGCGTCCGAGTTGGATTCAATGCCGCGAGCGGAAGTGCGAGTGTCCTGGATCGGCGCCTATTTTGTGCGCTCTCTGGCTGGGTTGATTCATATTGTTACCGTGCATATTCCTTAATTGCGGTGGTGCGTCGCGGCGGCTGAAGTACGGAAATTTTAGAAAACTGACCCCCCTCGTAGTGTTGCGGGGGGGCTCCCTCTGGCGCAAAGCCGCAAAGCCGCACAGCTGCGGCCGGGGAACCGCGCGCACACCGGCCCAGGGCCCATCTATGCCCTGTTGGCCGGGTGCAAACTAGTTGGGAGGTCTGGCGGAGGGGCGGAGTTGGGGGGCGAGGGGGTGGGGAGGGAGGGGCCAGGGGCGGCCGGGTGCTGGACCGTGCTGCCGAGGAAAGCACTCGTGCGTTTTCTGGCAGTGAGGGGCGCTGGGTCGGGTCGGGGCCGGACTCGAGTCTTTCGCGCAGTCTCTCACAGCGCGAAAATTATCATTACAGCTTGTTTATATGTTCCGCTTTGATCAGGGTCAAGAGCTCGCGAACGACTGATCTTGCCTTCCCTAGATGAGTCTTTGCACTTGCGTGCAGCATAAAATCCATGAATGCATTCCTTGTAGATAAATCGTCATAAATAATAAAGGCGCACCACCACACTGCACACCCGACTCGACACGCGAGACGGTGACACACACACGCCGCCCGGTGCGACAACCCTCACCCCACGCCCCCACGCCAAACAACCGCTCAACGTGCATCGAGCGCTCGCAACCCGCGCCACAAATCTTATATACATCATGTACAACAAGCCCAGCCTTTGAGCCGGTCCGAAATGAATGATCTATGTGCCGAAAACATTTTGGGGACCTACCCTCTCCTTCCCCTCTCACCCCCCTCTCCTCACCCCAACACCTTTACTTCTTCTTCTTCTGCTGCTGCCTCTTTGCGCGCTTGGGCTGGGGGGAGAAACCCGTGGCTTCGCCTGCTCCCTCGCCTCCCTACCCTGCTGCGCCAGCACCTCGTCATAGGACAGGGTGGTGTCCGACAGGCTACCATCCGGGTTCTTCACCCAAGCGCTCGCTGCGGTAAAGGGGGAAAGGGAGGGGCGAGTTGGGTTGTGTTGGTGTGTGTGTCGCAAACACAACTGCTGGTGCGACACCCCTCACTGCCCTGCTGCCCCCCACCCTTCCTAGCCACCAAACACTCACGAATCTTCTTGTAGCATTTAGCTTTGCTGCCCAAGTACTCAAGGTACATGGAGCCCCGCGGCAGGCGCTTCGACAGGTGGTCGAAGCACGGCTTGCAGACGAGAAGCCCCGGCAGCGTCCTGCCGTTGCAGACTGTGACGTCGATCGTGTCCGGGTGCTGCTCCAGCCCAGGGGCAATCCCCAGCATGTTGTTGCTGCAAGAGTTCCGCATGCTGAGGTACGTCCACTGCTTCACCAGGTGCGACTCCGTGTGCCAGTTCTCGAGCGTCCATGCCCATTGACAGGAGCTCTCCCGGCGAAAGCCAAACGCCGTCGCGATGTAATTGCCATGGCACCTATACCGGGGGTCTGGCATGACCCCCAGAGCGTACGTAAGGTGTGAGCTGTGACAGCCGAACAATGATCGACAATGTGCAAGCGTTATGTGGCCACGAGTAGTCTGTAAGCTAGTGCCAACGCACACTCATTGTGGTCAGGAAGGTTATTATGGGGCGCGGAGGGCCCCGTTGCGCCGAAAATGAGGACTTGGTTTTGGGCACAATGGGGGCTGGGCGCCGCACAAACAAACAAGCCCTTGTCGCGGGAGGCCCTACATAGTCTCGCCTGCAGCTTCCTAAATTCTAATCACATGTATTGGTAATCACTACACCAGTTACCGGGAGCCTAGTGTCCCTCGTAACCAAACCGTCGCGCCCATTCAGCAATTCACACACCGAGCTCAGCGCCAGGGCTCGGCGCGCCCACGCTTCGGGGCGCAAGCTATATGTGTAGTGCTGGCATAAAGTATAGCGCGACATCTCGGCGAATAAGGGGCAGAGAAGAAAGAGCGCCGCCGGTCCGGCGGGCGGCCCTTCGGCATGGCCGACGATTGGCCTGACGGGGACCGCCAGCAACAGGCGTTCACGCCTAGTGCATACACGGTAGGTATACAATGGCCCCTGGATGCGTTTGTGAAAATAGCTGGGGCATTTGCAGCCGGCGGGGATGGTCCAAACGTGAAGGGCTGCTGAGGGCTGGTGTAGCCAAGGGGACACAGAACTGTAGGGGTTACCCCGCCCAAACCAACGCGATTCCTTCGTGCCTGACACGCTCCTTGCTCGCCTTACCTCTTGGCCACAGGCACAGCACGCGCCGGGCAGTCAGGCTGCGGCCAGGAGCGGCCTGTGGAGCCTGCCATACATGGACACCGGCCAACAAGCCCAGCAGGTGGGGCAGGGGCCTGCCAGCTGAAACCTTAGGGCTTTACCACCTTCTGAGTGCGTGGGGGCACGGGCAGGCGCAGCAATTGAACCACAAGCGGCCCACATACACGTCGTGGGTGTGGGGGCGACACCCCCCTCACAAAGTCAGGCAGACAGCACTCCCACACACACCAGCTCCCACATCCAACTAGTAAGGACACGAATGCGCCCTCTGCAGCAGTGTTTCGGCGGGGAGGCTCGGCCCTGCAGCCCCGGAGGCATGCCAAAACGCCACACGTTGCCCAGAGCGTGGGGTGGGACCCTAAACCCTAAAACCCTAAACCCAACTTGGCCCAGGGCCGGTTTGGGCCGGCTCCCCCCCTCCTCCCCCCAGACCTGCAGGGCGAGGGTCGGGATTTTGACCCAGCTAGTCCCGTCGAATCGACACCAAACTGTGCATGCTTCAAATGGACATCATAATAAGCATATGAGAGCAGTGGCACGATTTGTGGAGACCAGCAGGGCTCAGGGCCGCAAATTGGGCTTAGTTGGGGGGGGTCCGAGCACACGCACACACACAAGTGCTGGCACACACCGCTAACATGTCCACGCCGGCCTGCCGCAGCGCCAGAGCATCGAGGCACATCACAGGGGGGAGCTGACCAGGCGCGAGGGGCGGCAGCAGGCAGGCCAGGCAACTTGGCCCAGGGCCGGTTTGGGCCGGCTCCCCCCCTCCTCCCCCCAGACCGGCAGGGCGAGGGTCGGGATTTTGACCCAGCTAGTCCCGTCGAATCGACACCAAACTGTGCATGCTTCAAATGGACATCATAATAAGCATATGAGAGCAGTGGCACAATTTGTGGAGACCAGCAGGGCTCAGGGCCGCAAATTGGGCTTAGTTGGGGGGGTCCGAGCACACGCACACACACAAGTGCTGGCACACACCGCTAACATGTCCACGCCGGCCTGCCGCAGCGCCAGAGCATCGAGGCACATCACAGGGGGGAGCTGACCAGGCGCGAGGGGCGGCAGCAGGCAGGCCAGGCAACTTGGCCCAGGGCCGGTTTGGGCCGGCTCCCCCCCTCCTCCCCCCAGACCGGCAGGGCGAGGGTCGGGATTTTGACCCAGCTAGTCCCGTCGAATCGACACCAAACTGTGCATGCTTCAAATGGACATCATAATAAGCATATGAGAGCAGTGGCACGATTTGTGGAGACCAGCAGGGCTCAGGGCCGCAAATTGGGCTTAGTTGGGGGGGTCCGAGCACACGCACACACACAAGTGCTGGCACACACCGCTAACATGTCCACGCCGGCCTGCCGCAGCGCCAGAGCATCGAGGCACATCACAGGGGGGAGCTGACCAGGCGCGAGGGGCGGCAGCAGGCAGGCCAGGCAACTTGGCCCAGGGCCGGTTTGGGCCGGCTCCCCCCCTCCTCCCCCCAGACCGGCAGGGCGAGGGTCGGGATTTTGACCCAGCTAGTCCCGTCGAATCGACACCAAACTGTGCATGCTTCAAATGGACATCATAATAAGCATATGAGAGCAGTGGCACGATTTGTGGAGACCAGCAGGGCTCAGGGCCGCAAATTGGGCTTAGTTGGGGGGGTCCGAGCACACGCACACACACAAGTGCTGGCACACACCGCTAACATGTCCACGCCGGCCTGCCGCAGCGCCAGAGCATCGAGGCACATCACAGGGGGGAGCTGACCAGGCGCGAGGGGCGGCAGCAGGCAGGCCAGGCAACTTGGCCCAGGGCCGGTTTGGGCCGGCTCCCCCCCCTCCTCCCCCCAGACCGGCAGGGCGAGGGTCGGGATTTTGACCCAGCTAGTCCCGTCGAATCGACACCAAACTGTGCATGCTTCAAATGGACATCATAATAAGCATATGAGAGCAGTGGCACAATTTGTGGAGACCAGCAGGGCTCAGGGCCGCAAATTGGGCTTAGTTGGGGGGGTCCGAGCACACGCACACACACAAGTGCTGGCACACACCGCTAACATGTCCACGCCGGCCTGCCGCAGCGCCAGAGCATCGAGGCACATCACAGGGGGGAGCTGACCAGGCGCGAGGGGCGGCAGCAGGCAGGCCAGGCAACTTGGCCCAGGGCCGGTTTGGGCCGGCTCCCCCCCTCCTCCCCCCAGACCGGCAGGGCGAGGGTCGGGATTTTGACCCAGCTAGTCCCGTCGAATCGACACCAAACTGTGCATGCTTCAAATGGACATCATAATAAGCATATGAGAGCAGTGGCACGATTTGTGGAGACCAGCAGGGCTCAGGGCCGCAAATTGGGCTTAGTTGGGGGGGTCCGAGCACACGCACACACACAAGTGCTGGCACACACCGCTAACATGTCCACGCCGGCCTGCCGCAGCGCCAGAGCATCGAGGCACATCACAGGGGGGAGCTGACCAGGCGCGAGGGGCGGCAGCAGGCAGGCCAGGCAACTTGGCCCAGGGCCGGTTTGGGCCGGCTCCCCCCCTCCTCCCCCCAGACCGGCAGGGCGAGGGTCGGGATTTTGACCCAGCTAGTCCCGTCGAATCGACACCAAACTGTGCATGCTTCAAATGGACATCATAATAAGCATATGAGAGCAGTGGCACGATTTGTGGAGACCAGCAGGGCTCAGGGCCGCAAATTGGGCTTAGTTGGGGGGGTCCGAGCACACGCACACACACAAGTGCTGGCACACACCGCTAACATGTCCACGCCGGCCTGCCGCAGCGCCAGAGCATCGAGGCACATCACAGGGGGGAGCTGACCAGGCGCGAGGGGCGGCAGCAGGCAGGCCAGGCAACTTGGCCCAGGGCCGGTTTGGGCCGGCTCCCCCCCTCCTCCCCCCAGACCGGCAGGGCGAGGGTCGGGATTTTGACCCAGCTAGTCCCGTCGAATCGACACCAAACTGTGCATGCTTCAAATGGACATCATAATAAGCATATGAGAGCAGTGGCACGATTTGTGGAGACCAGCAGGGCTCAGGGCCGCAAATTGGGCTTAGTTGGGGGGGTCCGAGCACACGCACACACACAAGTGCTGGCACACACCGCTAACATGTCCACGCCGGCCTGCCGCAGCGCCAGAGCATCGAGGCACATCACAGGGGGGAGCTGACCAGGCGCGAGGGGCGGCAGCAGGCAGGCCAGGCAACTTGGCCCAGGGCCGGTTTGGGCCGGCTCCCCCCCTCCTCCCCCCAGACCGGCAGGGCGAGGGTCGGGATTTTGACCCAGCTAGTCCCGTCGAATCGACACCAAACTGTGCATGCTTCAAATGGACATCATAATAAGCATATGAGAGCAGTGGCACGATTTGTGGAGACCAGCAGGGCTCAGGGCCGCAAATTGGGCTTAGTTGGGGGGGTCCGAGCACACGCACACACACAAGTGCTGGCACACACCGCTAACATGTCCACGCCGGCCTGCCGCAGCGCCAGAGCATCGAGGCACATCACAGGGGGGAGCTGACCAGGCGCGAGGGGCGGCAGCAGGCAGGCCAGGCAACTTGGCCCAGGGCCGGTTTGGGCCGGCTCCCCCCCTCCTCCCCCCAGACCGGCAGGGCGAGGGTCGGGATTTTGACCCAGCTAGTCCCGTCGAATCGACACCAAACTGTGCATGCTTCAAATGGACATCATAATAAGCATATGAGAGCAGTGGCACGATTTGTGGAGACCAGCAGGGCTCAGGGCCGCAAATTGGGCTTAGTTGGGGGGGGTCCGAGCACACGCACACACACAAGTGCTGGCACACACCGCTAACATGTCCACGCCGGCCTGCCGCAGCGCCAGAGCATCGAGGCACATCACAGGGGGGAGCTGACCAGGCGCGAGGGGCGGCAGCAGGCAGGCCAGGCAACTTGGCCCAGGGCCGGTTTGGGCCGGCTCCCCCCCTCCTCCCCCCAGACCGGCAGGGCGAGGGTCGGGATTTTGACCCAGCTAGTCCCGTCGAATCGACACCAAACTGTGCATGCTTCAAATGGACATCATAATAAGCATATGAGAGCAGTGGCACGAATTTGTGGAGACCAGCAGGGCTCAGGGCCGCAAATTGGGCTTAGTTGGGGGGGTCCGAGCACACGCACACACACAAGTGCTGGCACACACCGCTAACATGTCCACGCCGGCCTGCCGCAGCGCCAGAGCATCGAGGCACATCACAGGGGGGAGCTGACCAGGCGCGAGGGGCGGCAGCAGGCAGGCCAGGCAACTTGGCCCAGGGCCGGTTTGGGCCGGCTCCCCCCCTCCTCCCCCCAGACCGGCAGGGCGAGGGTCGGGATTTTGACCCAGCTAGTCCCGTCGAATCGACACCAAACTGTGCATGCTTCAAATGGACATCATAATAAGCATATGAGAGCAGTGGCACGATTTGTGGAGACCAGCAGGGCTCAGGGCCGCAAATTGGGCTTAGTTGGGGGGGTCCGAGCACACGCACACACACAAGTGCTGGCACACACCGCTAACATGTCCACGCCGGCCTGCCGCAGCGCCAGAGCATCGAGGCACATCACAGGGGGGAGCTGACCAGGCGCGAGGGGCGGCAGCAGGCAGGCCAGGCAACTTGGCCCAGGGCCGGTTTGGGCCGGCTCCCCCCCTCCTCCCCCCAGACCGGCAGGGCGAGGGTCGGGATTTTGACCCAGCTAGTCCCGTCGAATCGACACCAAACTGTGCATGCTTCAAATGGACATCATAATAAGCATATGAGAGCAGTGGCACGATTTGTGGAGACCAGCAGGGCTCAGGGCCGCAAATTGGGCTTAGTTGGGGGGGTCCGAGCACACGCA
Organism: Chlamydomonas incerta; assembly: GCA_016834605.1. NCBI lineage: Eukaryota > Viridiplantae > Chlorophyta > Chlorophyceae > Chlamydomonadales > Chlamydomonadaceae > Chlamydomonas > Chlamydomonas incerta. The sequence continues at coordinate 9,464 of JAEHOC010000158.1, read as the reverse complement.
CACACACAAGTGCTGGCACACACCGCTAACATGTCCACGCCGGCCTGCCGCAGCGCCAGAGCATCGAGGCACATCACAGGGGGGAGCTGACCAGGCGCGAGGGGCGGCAGCAGGCAGGCCAGGCAACTTGGCCCAGGGCCGGTTTGGGCCGGCTCCCCCCCTCCTCCCCCCAGACCGGCAGGGCGAGGGTCGGGATTTTGACCCAGCTAGTCCCGTCGAATCGACACCAAACTGTGCATGCTTCAAATGGACATCATAATAAGCATATGAGAGCAGTGGCACGATTTGTGGAGACCAGCAGGGCTCAGGGCCGCAAATTGGGCTTAGTTGGGGGGGGCCGAGCACACGCACACACACAAGTGCTGGCACACACCGCTAACATGTCCACGCCGGCCTGCCGCAGCGCCAGAGCATCGAGGCACATCACAGGGGGGAGCTGACCAGGCGCGAGGGGCGGCAGCAGGCAGGCCAGGCAACTTGGCCCAGGGCCGGTTTGGGCCGGCTCCCCCCCTCCTCCCCCCAGACCGGCAGGGCGAGGGTCGGGATTTTGACCCAGCTAGTCCCGTCGAATCGACACCAAACTGTGCATGCTTCAAATGGACATCATAATAAGCATATGAGAGCAGTGGCACGATTTGTGGAGACCAGCAGGGCTCAGGGCCGCAAATTGGGCTTAGTTGGGGGGGTCCGAGCACACGCACACACACAAGTGCTGGCACACACCGCTAACATGTCCACGCCGGCCTGCCGCAGCGCCAGAGCATCGAGGCACATCACAGGGGGGAGCTGACCAGGCGCGAGGGGCGGCAGCAGGCAGGCCAGGCAACTTGGCCCAGGGCCGGTTTGGGCCGGCTCCCCCCCTCCTCCCCCCAGACCGGCAGGGCGAGGGTCGGGATTTTGACCCAGCTAGTCCCGTCGAATCGACACCAAACTGTGCATGCTTCAAATGGACATCATAATAAGCATATGAGAGCAGTGGCACGATTTGTGGAGACCAGCAGGGCTCAGGGCCGCAAATTGGGCTTAGTTGGGGGGGTCCGAGCACACGCACACACACAAGTGCTGGCACACACCGCTAACATGTCCACGCCGGCCTGCCGCAGCGCCAGAGCATCGAGGCACATCACAGGGGGGAGCTGACCAGGCGCGAGGGGCGGCAGCAGGCAGGCCAGGCAACTTGGCCCAGGGCCGGTTTGGGCCGGCTCCCCCCCTCCTCCCCCCAGACCGGCAGGGCGAGGGTCGGGATTTTGACCCAGCTAGTCCCGTCGAATCGACACCAAACTGTGCATGCTTCAAATGGACATCATAATAAGCATATGAGAGCAGTGGCACGATTTGTGGAGACCAGCAGGGCTCAGGGCCGCAAATTGGGCTTAGTTGGGGGGGTCCGAGCACACGCACACACACAAGTGCTGGCACACACCGCTAACATGTCCACGCCGGCCTGCCGCAGCGCCAGAGCATCGAGGCACATCACAGGGGGGAGCTGACCAGGCGCGAGGGGCGGCAGCAGGCAGGCCAGGCAACTTGGCCCAGGGCCGGTTTGGGCCGGCTCCCCCCCTCCTCCCCCCAGACCGGCAGGGCGAGGGTCGGGATTTTGACCCAGCTAGTCCCGTCGAATCGACACCAAACTGTGCATGCTTCAAATGGACATCATAATAAGCATATGAGAGCAGTGGCACGAATTTGTGGAGACCAGCAGGGCTCAGGGCCGCAAATTGGGCTTAGTTGGGGGGGTCCGAGCACACGCACACACACAAGTGCTGGCACACACCGCTAACATGTCCACGCCGGCCTGCCGCAGCGCCAGAGCATCGAGGCACATCACAGGGGGGAGCTGACCAGGCGCGAGGGGCGGCAGCAGGCAGGCCAGGCAACTTGGCCCAGGGCCGGTTTGGGCCGGCTCCCCCCCTCCTCCCCCCAGACCGGCAGGGCGAGGGTCGGGATTTTGACCCAGCTAGTCCCGTCGAATCGACACCAAACTGTGCATGCTTCAAATGGACATCATAATAAGCATATGAGAGCAGTGGCACGATTTGTGGAGACCAGCAGGGCTCAGGGCCGCAAATTGGGCTTAGTTGGGGGGGTCCGAGCACACGCACACACACAAGTGCTGGCACACACCGCTAACATGTCCACGCCGGCCTGCCGCAGCGCCAGAGCATCGAGGCACATCACAGGGGGGAGCTGACCAGGCGCGAGGGGCGGCAGCAGGCAGGCCAGGCAACTTGGCCCAGGGCCGGTTTGGGCCGGCTCCCCCCCCTCCTCCCCCCAGACCGGCAGGGCGAGGGTCGGGATTTTGACCCAGCTAGTCCCGTCGAATCGACACCAAACTGTGCATGCTTCAAATGGACATCATAATAAGCATATGAGAGCAGTGGCACGATTTGTGGAGACCAGCAGGGCTCAGGGCCGCAAATTGGGCTTAGTTGGGGGGGTCCGAGCACACGCACACACACAAGTGCTGGCACACACCGCTAACATGTCCACGCCGGCCTGCCGCAGCGCCAGAGCATCGAGGCACATCACAGGGGGGAGCTGACCAGGCGCGAGGGGCGGCAGCAGGCAGGCCAGGCAACTTGGCCCAGGGCCGGTTTGGGCCGGCTCCCCCCCTCCTCCCCCCAGACCGGCAGGGCGAGGGTCGGGATTTTGACCCAGCTAGTCCCGTCGAATCGACACCAAACTGTGCATGCTTCAAATGGACATCATAATAAGCATATGAGAGCAGTGGCACGATTTGTGGAGACCAGCAGGGCTCAGGGCCGCAAATTGGGCTTAGTTGGGGGGGTCCGAGCACACGCACACACACAAGTGCTGGCACACACCGCTAACATGTCCACGCCGGCCTGCCGCAGCGCCAGAGCATCGAGGCACATCACAGGGGGGAGCTGACCAGGCGCGAGGGGCGGCAGCAGGCAGGCCAGGCAACTTGGCCCAGGGCCGGTTTGGGCCGGCTCCCCCCCTCCTCCCCCCAGACCGGCAGGGCGAGGGTCGGGATTTTGACCCAGCTAGTCCCGTCGAATCGACACCAAACTGTGCATGCTTCAAATGGACATCATAATAAGCATATGAGAGCAGTGGCACGATTTGTGGAGACCAGCAGGGCTCAGGGCCGCAAATTGGGCTTAGTTGGGGGGGTCCGAGCACACGCACACACACAAGTGCTGGCACACACCGCTAACATGTCCACGCCGGCCTGCCGCAGCGCCAGAGCATCGAGGCACATCACAGGGGGGAGCTGACCAGGCGCGAGGGGCGGCAGCAGGCAGGCCAGGCAACTTGGCCCAGGGCCGGTTTGGGCCGGCTCCCCCCCTCCTCCCCCCAGACCGGCAGGGCGAGGGTCGGGATTTTGACCCAGCTAGTCCCGTCGAATCGACACCAAACTGTGCATGCTTCAAATGGACATCATAATAAGCATATGAGAGCAGTGGCACGATTTGTGGAGACCAGCAGGGCTCAGGGCCGCAAATTGGGCTTAGTTGGGGGGGGTCCGAGCACACGCACACACACAAGTGCTGGCACACACCGCTAACATGTCCACGCCGGCCTGCCGCAGCGCCAGAGCATCGAGGCACATCACAGGGGGGAGCTGACCAGGCGCGAGGGGCGGCAGCAGGCAGGCCAGGCAACTTGGCCCAGGGCCGGTTTGGGCCGGCTCCCCCCCTCCTCCCCCCAGACCGGCAGGGCGAGGGTCGGGATTTTGACCCAGCTAGTCCCGTCGAATCGACACCAAACTGTGCATGCTTCAAATGGACATCATAATAAGCATATGAGAGCAGTGGCACGATTTGTGGAGACCAGCAGGGCTCAGGGCCGCAAATTGGGCTTAGTTGGGGGGGTCCGAGCACACGCACACACACAAGTGCTGGCACACACCGCTAACATGTCCACGCCGGCCTGCCGCAGCGCCAGAGCATCGAGGCACATCACAGGGGGGAGCTGACCAGGCGCGAGGGGCGGCAGCAGGCAGGCCAGGCAACTTGGCCCAGGGCCGGTTTGGGCCGGCTCCCCCCCTCCTCCCCCCAGACCGGCAGGGCGAGGGTCGGGATTTTGACCCAGCTAGTCCCGTCGAATCGACACCAAACTGTGCATGCTTCAAATGGACATCATAATAAGCATATGAGAGCAGTGGCACGATTTGTGGAGACCAGCAGGGCTCAGGGCCGCAAATTGGGCTTAGTTGGGGGGGTCCGAGCACACGCACACACACAAGTGCTGGCACACACCGCTAACATGTCCACGCCGGCCTGCCGCAGCGCCAGAGCATCGAGGCACATCACAGGGGGGAGCTGACCAGGCGCGAGGGGCGGCAGCAGGCAGGCCAGGCAACTTGGCCCAGGGCCGGTTTGGGCCGGCTCCCCCCCTCCTCCCCCCAGACCGGCAGGGCGAGGGTCGGGATTTTGACCCAGCTAGTCCCGTCGAATCGACACCAAACTGTGCATGCTTCAAATGGACATCATAATAAGCATATGAGAGCAGTGGCACGATTTGTGGAGACCAGCAGGGCTCAGGGCCGCAAATTGGGCTTAGTTGGGGGGGTCCGAGCACACGCACACACACAAGTGCTGGCACACACCGCTAACATGTCCACGCCGGCCTGCCGCAGCGCCAGAGCATCGAGGCACATCACAGGGGGGAGCTGACCAGGCGCGAGGGGGCGGCAGCAGGCAGGCCAGGCAACTTGGCCCAGGGCCGGTTTGGGCCGGCTCCCCCCCTCCTCCCCCCAGACCGGCAGGGCGAGGGTCGGGATTTTGACCCAGCTAGTCCCGTCGAATCGACACCAAACTGTGCATGCTTCAAATGGACATCATAATAAGCATATGAGAGCAGTGGCACGATTTGTGGAGACCAGCAGGGCTCAGGGCCGCAAATTGGGCTTAGTTGGGGGGGGTCCGAGCACACGCACACACACAAGTGCTGGCACACACCGCTAACATGTCCACGCCGGCCTGCCGCAGCGCCAGAGCATCGAGGCACATCACAGGGGGGAGCTGACCAGGCGCGAGGGGCGGCAGCAGGCAGGCCAGGCAACTTGGCCCAGGGCCGGTTTGGGCCGGCTCCCCCCCTCCTCCCCCCAGACCGGCAGGGCGAGGGTCGGGATTTTGACCCAGCTAGTCCCGTCGAATCGACACCAAACTGTGCATGCTTCAAATGGACATCATAATAAGCATATGAGAGCAGTGGCACGATTTGTGGAGACCAGCAGGGCTCAGGGCCGCAAATTGGGCTTAGTTGGGGGGGGTCCGAGGCACACGCACACACACAAGTGCTGGCACACACCGCTAACATGGTCCACGCCGGCCTGCCGCAGCGCCAGAGCATCGAGGCACATCACAGGGGGGAGCTGACCAGGCGCGAGGGGCGGCAGCAGGCAGGCCAGGCAACTTGGCCCAGGGCCGGTTTGGGCCGGCTCCCCCCCTCCTCCCCACCAGACCGGCAGGGCGAGGGTCGGGATTTTGACCCAGCTAGTCCCGTCGAATCGACACCAAACTGTGCATGCTTCAAATGGACATCATAATAAGCATATGAGAGCAGTGGCACGATTTGTGGAGACCAGCAGGGCTCAGGGCCGCAAATTGGGCTTAGTTGGGGGGGGTCCGAGCACACGCACACACACAAGTGCTGGCACACACCGCTAACATGTCCACGCCGGCCTGCCGCAGCGCCAGAGCATCGAGGCACATCACAGGGGGGAGCTGACCAGGCGCGAGGGGCGGCAGCAGGCAGGCCAGGCAACTTGGCCCAGGGCCGGTTTGGGCCGGCTCCCCCCCTCCTCCCCCCAGACCGGCAGGGCGAGGGTCGGGATTTTGACCCAGCTAGTCCCGTCGAATCGACACCAAACTGTGCATGCTTCAAATGGACATCATAATAAGCATATGAGAGCAGTGGCACGATTTGTGGAGACCAGCAGGGCTCAGGGCCGCAAATTGGGCTTAGTTGGGGGGGGTCCGAGCACACGCACACACACAAGTGCTGGCACACACCGCTAACATGTCCACGCCGGCCTGCCGCAGCGCCAGAGCATCGAGGCACAATCACAGGGGGGAGCTGACCAGGCGCAGGAGGGGCGGCAGCAGGCAGGCCAGGCAAACTTGGCCCCGGGCCGGTTTGGGCCGGCTCCCCCCCTCCTCCCCCCAGACCGGCAGGGCGAGGGTCGGGATTTTGACCCAGCTAGTCCCGTCGATCGACACCAAACTGTGCATGCTTCAAATGGACATCATAATAAGCATATGAGAGCAGTGGCACGATTTGTGGAGACCAGCAGGGCTCAGGGCCGCAAATTGGGCTTAGTTGGGGGGGGTCCGAGCACACGCACACACACAAGTGCTGGCACACACCGCTAACATGTCCACGCCGGCCTGCCGCCAGCGCCAGAGCATCGAGGCACATCACAGGGGGGAGCTGACCAGCGCGAGGGGCGGCAGCAGGCAGGCCAGGCAACTTGGCCCAGGGCCGGTTTGGGCCGGCTCCCCCCCTCCTCCCCCCAGACCGGCAGGGCGAGGGTCGGGATTTTGACCCAGCTAGTCCCGTCGAATCGACACCAAACTGTGCATGCTTCAAATGGACATCATAATAAGCATATGAGAGCAGTGGCCACGATTTGTGGAGACCAAGCAGGGCTCAGGGCCGCAATTGGGCTTAGTTGGGGGGGTCCGAGCACACGCACACACACAAGTGCTGGCACACACCGCTAACATGTCCCACGCCGGCCTGCCGCAGCAGCCAGAGCATCGAGGCACATCACAGGGGGAGCTGACCAGGCGCGAGGGGCGGCAGCAGGGCAGGCCAGGCAACTTGGCCCAGGGCGGTTTGGGCCGGCTCCCCCCCCTCCTCCCCCAGACCGGCAGGGCGAGGGTCGGGATTTGACCAGCTAGTCCCCGTCGAATCGACACCAAACTGTGCATGCTCAAATGGACTCATAATAAGCATATGAGAGCAGTGGCACGATTTGTGGGACCAGCAGGGCTCAGGGCCGCAAATTGGGCTTAGTTGGGGGGTCCGAGCACACGCACACACACAAGTGCTGGCACACACGCTAACATGTCCAAGCCTGCCTGCCGCAGCTCCCAGGGATCGATGGCACATCCCAGTGGGGAGGCTACCAGGCGCGAGGGGCGGCAGCAGGCAGGCTGTGTGACTTCACGCTTTGCGCAAAACTAGGAAGCTCATCCTTTGATAATCGACTATAAGCTATCCATTGCACTGAGAATTATAGCGCGCCTGCTTGTGAGGGCAAACGATGTGGTTCGATTGGTGCCCAGGCGCATCCTTTGGCTCTAGAAATTGAATACATATATAAATTAGCAAGATAGCACATGTGAACTTTGAAGAGGGCTACAAATGCATGCGTTTGGTGCCAGCCCGGTCTGGAGTCGCCGCTCCATTGCACACAGGCATGGCTCTCCTGCTCTTGTTAACTACCCGATGATGTTGCTATAAACTAGAAGCAATCCATCGCATGCCATGGACTGTTGCTGGGCGTTTTCTCACCATTCTTCTCTCGTCGATACATCGTCAGACCTCGAGAGGTCTTTACTAGTTCAACCATGTCGCGCATGATGTAAGCCTCATTGTACTGTTAGGTTCAGGGCTAGCACGGGGTTAGCTCGGGGCCTCGAGTCCCAGTCATCATGTCATCTTGCGAGCTCGCCGAGGGGCCGTGAGGCTTCCGATACATGGTGAGGGCAAACGCGCAGTTAGAGTGGGCGTTCTGTGCGCGGAGGGTTGAATGGTTGAGGTCGTGCAGACGACGTGTTGACCTGGCATGAGCTTTTGCTGTGGTGTGTCCCCCGCTGTGTGCCGGCTCCGTGCACCCGTGGCCTCGACACAACGCCAGTCCGTGCATCAAGGGTTACGGTTCAGACCACTGGTTGAGCTCACGAGACCGACCCGCTCCTGCAGCTATGGAGCCATTGCACCCAGGCTCCGTCGTGGCAAGCAGCCCTCCCAGCCTAGCCCTGGCTCTCCTAAGTCCCAACCCTGATTTGTGGCCCTTGTTGAGTTGCTGTGATTTTGTGTTGTCCCGCGCTTGCTCAACACAGGCGGCTATGACTGTCATGGGTATGAGCCGCTGGCGAGGAGGACCTCCCCCGAGTATGAGCGGGTATGGCATGGTGAGATAGTGCGTGTGTGTTACGTAGGGAACCCAAACCGCCGTGGAAGTTCTTTACGGATACTGTCATGCTGCCATGGTAGAGTCATACTGTCTCTGAATGCCAGTAACCCCATCAGGCAATTTGCAAGCGACCAGATCCCAACACGCACTCACGCTTAGCATCCTCGGCGCACCAGCAGTGTTGACCTGGCCACTGCTGGATGGTTTGTCTCACTGCTGTTTCCTGCACTGCACTGGGCGGCAGTGGGTGATCGTGGCTGTCATCCTGGCTCAGGCGGCATTGCCACCTACGGGGACGGCCGTTTGCCATGGTGCTGGCTGTTCGGGCAAACTGTTGTGGGATTGTGGTGGTGTTGAATGTTGCCAATGGATGTTCACTGCCCACACCCCTCCTGTTGGTGACAGTGTATGGTCCCTAGAATAGCAGTGTACCCAAGAAAATCCTTGGGAACCTCTGGCATAGGCTTACCTGTTGTTTTATTAAGTTTTAGGATTTCAGGCTCGCTCGCTCCCAGCGCCTCACGCGACTGTCTACAGGTAAACATGCACTATCATATGCCCTTCCCCGGTCGCAGGCCTGCGTCCTAGCCGTTCTGCGCTGGTCCTTTGGAAGTGCGTCCGCTGAGGCGGTCCGCGGTCGCCCGATATGTGGTTTTTGTTACTTGTTCCCTAACTCGAGCCGGGAGACGGATCTCTGTCGCTTCGGCCTCTTCTTCCTTGTGTACAATAGCCTCGTGTAACGGATGGCTTAAATAATGGCTGTGTGCAGTCGGCGGGGGCCGGGAACGTGTGTTTGCCAAGTTGACAGAACCCCCCCCCTGTTTCTGAAACGTATGGTGCGCCGCCCCCCTCCGGGGGCCGGGGCACGCCAACTCAAACCACCGTCCCCTCTGCGTGCCCTTGCTTTGCTGGAAGTGCTGGCTGCGTTGTAAGTTCACAGTTGGCCGCGGGTGCCCTTGCTGAACCCGACCTAGCTTTTAAGTCTTTCATACTCGTCACACAGGTGGCATTGCGCGTTCTTTGCGGCGTGTCAGGAGTGATGCGCGCCTCATCGCAGCTGGCATTCCTGATGGGTCTGCTTACTTCTGAGGCATTTGCATTAATTGCAACGGGTTGCTTGGTAATGGGTCCTTCGGTGGGCTGCAAGGTGCTTCAAAGGACCAGGAAGTGGACGACCGCTCAAGGGTCGCGAGCTCACACCATTCACGTCTCCCCGACTTCAGAACGGCCTGACCGCGACCTTTATGCTGCAGCCGAGCCCCCAACATCACCGCTTAGCCATGGCCGCAGGCCGTCTCTGGATGTTACCCGGATTGATGGCAGTGCCTGGAGATGTGCCTGGAGAGCG